>UELU01078737.1:0-13147 GCA_900490025.1 Megastigmus dorsalis
GTCACATACTAGCATTTCGTTACTGTAAGACTTTTGTAGTTGTGAATGTAGGCAACCAAACTTTATACAAGATTCGCATACAAAAGAAGAGGATTGTTGATGAAGTTGAGAGGAATCAATTTCATCCAAGTTCGTTTCACTTTTATCACTGAGCAACAAATCTGCAGTTTCAATAATAACCATACTTTTCTCGTCATCACTAATTATTGCATCAAATTGCACCAATTCTATGTTGTTTTTAACGTAGAATGTTTTCTGTTTTTTTCGTCGTCTATATTCTTTGTACCGAATTTTATTTTTTTCAGACATTTTTTGTACACTTTTATTTCAAATCAAAACACTCACTTGCACGAGGTTAAATCTAACCTTACGCAACGCTTAACCGACGCATGCGCCATATGCGCCTATCGCTTCAAGTTTATAATTTGAATTTTTCACGATTTTTTAGCGAAAATTTACTCTAAAAAATAGCTTAAAGTTTTATTAAAAATCCTATTAATTATTAGTGAATAGACTAATTTTGCTCGCAAAATTTCTAACAGGGAATCTTTTCATTAAACCTATTAAACGTTCCCAACCACCGATCCCACCAGGCAGCGGTTGGCGGATTAAATTTCTACTGTATATTTTGTAATGCAGCACTTCTAGACACTTTTTCTCAATTTATCCGCTTTAACATATTATCTAAACCAACAAAATTGGTACCATTGTCCGAATAAATGATTGAAGGTCTACCCCTTCTCGCTATAAAGCGCCTAAGTACCTCCAAAAATGCTGCTCTAGATAAAGAAGTAACCAATTCTAGATGAATAGCCCTATAAACAGCACAAGTAAATAGACATATACAAGCCTTTTGAGACCCTTTTAGGAAGATTGGACCTGTAAAATCTACTCCCACTATTTCAAAAACAGCCGCGTCTCTAACTCTATTCAAAGGCAGAGGTGCAGAAGCAGCTTTAATCGGTTTAGAATTGTGTCTACGACATACTATGCATTTTTCTATAACGGATTTAATAACTCTTTTTCCATTTAAAATCCAATAGTCTTCTCTAAGATTATTCATTAAAATTTGGTAACCGGCGTGTGCCAAATCACAATGTCTCTGCCTTATAAGTAATTCTACAGTATAATGCTTAGCTGGTAAAACTATTGGACAACGGAAATTCAGCGAATCATTTCTCATAACAATTTTAGTATTTCAGCGAATTAAATTAGAATCATCTCTAAAAGCTTGTAAGCGATTGAGACTTTTGTCATTTTCATCCAAAAAGGATTCTCTAAACTAACTTTACTAAAACTATTTCAACATCTTTAAATTCTTTAGCAGTTAACTCACCATGTAACCGATCCGCTACTTGTAACCTTGAGTTAGAAATAAACCTTTTAATCCAACCTACAATAATCAATAATTTTCTGAAACTCGAAAATCGTTCTAAGAACTTGGATGTATTCTCTAAATTTTCTTTAGTTACTAAGAGCTCAACCTGAGTATCTGCTTTAGGCAATTTTCGCGCCTCTTCATTAATTTCGGATTCATTAACTTCGGTTTCCCATTTTGTCCAATTCTCAGGAGAGCCCTTTAACCAATTAGGTCCCTCCCACCATTTAGAATCTAATAATTGACTAACAGAGCAACCCGGTGACGGTAAATCTGCTGGATTTTCCTTTCCAGGTACGTGAAACCATCGATCCGGATCTGTCAAACTACGAATCTCTTATACGCTGTTCCATATAAATGTACTCCATTGGCACTTTCTTTTAATTCAAGCTAATGCAGTAGACGAATCACTCCAAAAATAAATATCATAACTCGGTAATTTTAGATTTTCTAAAACGGATACTGCTAACCTAGCGGCTATACAAGCAGCAAGTAACTGTAACCGCGGAATGGTAATTCCCTTTAAGGGGAAGCAGTAGCGTCCCCCCTCCTCAGGCTGTTCGATCTATTTCTATGTTCCAGTTAATTTAAAAAACGATAAATCACATAAGCCCCATCTTGCACAAAATGATTAATAGCAACGAGTACTACGCCGGTCAAGTCCAGATATTTCGCAATATAATAAATATTAAAAGTTATAAACACATGTAGATATAATCGTAATTTTGAGGTTAGCTGTAAATGCGTAAACGCGTCTTACTGGTTCCAATTAATAGGATAAACGACAAATCAGAACGACTTCAGCAAGCACAGGACGATTCGTTGTATCGAGCACTACGCCGCTCAAGTCCAAATATTAATTTGCGTTGTAAATAGAAAAAGATATTAGTGAAAGAAAAAGCTCGTTTATCGCTACTGCTTCCCCTTAAAGGAGTAACTCTTGATCTTGCTTGCACAAAATTTAAAGTAATACCCTCAGAATTCTCGACTCTAATAAAAACTACCGCGGCGTAAGCACTTTACTGGCATCACAAAATGTGTGAATACTAATTGTACTATCGTTTCTAACATTTCTTAAAATGCATCGAGGAACCTCGAGTTCGTTTAGCGTTCTGAGTTCATTTACCCACTCCAAGAATCGAAAACGATTATCATTGGTTACCTCATCATCCCAAGACAATTATTGTGCCCATGTTTCTTGCAACAAAATTTTAGGGCAAAGCGAAACTGGGCTCGCAATACCAAGTGGATCAAAAATACTGTGAGCCAATGATAGTATTATCCTTTTAGTCGTTTTTTCGGAGCTGAAGTTGTCTAGAAGTGCTGCATTGAAAGCAAGAGTGTCACGCCTTTTATTCCATAAAATGCCTAGTACCGCAATACGATCAGAAGAAGCGTTGACGTCTGAATGCTCTCACCCTCTGAGATCAAAACCAGCTGCCTCCATCGCTGTTTTAGCATCGGCGATAAATTCCTTTAAATGAGAAAAAGAATTAACGCTTGTCACGCAATTATCGACATAAAAGCTCTCTAAAAGTTGCATTAAATTTTTACATTTATTTCGCAGAAGTTATCATTACAATTATCAATAAGTTTCCTTAAATGGAGATCAATTATCGCTCCTAACATAAACGGACTAGAAGATACGCCAAAAACTACTCTAGCATGACGAAAAATTTTTACATTATCTTTATCATCAAACCATAGAAATCTCAAAAAATCTCTGTGTTGTTTATCTATACTTATCTGTAGAAACGCCTGTCTAATATCAGAAGTTACCCCGACACTACCTTTACGAAATTTTAACGGAATCGATGCAATCAATTCAATAAGGTTAGGCCCCTTCTCTAGGCATTGATTTAGCGATGGAAAGTCCTTCCCTTTCGCCGAAGCATTGAAGACAGGTCGAATCTTCGTCGTGCTATTCTCTTTGATGACGTGGCGAAGCGGTAAATAATGACCCCAGTTGTCCTTGTCTTCGTTAGGTATCTCCTCGATAATTCCCTCGACCTTCCAAGCGTTGAATACAGCATCATAATCAACATAAAATCCATCAAGTTATAACTTCTTTCTGGTTGTTTCTAGTCTTTTCAAAGCGATCTCTTTATTATCAGAAAGAGGAGGGTGATTTTCAACCCAAGGCAGTAACACTTCGTAACGACCATCTTCGTCGAGCTTGGCAGAATCAATAAAAGCCTTATGTACTTCTTGGTCACGCTCCTTTTCGGGCTTTCTTTCGACAGAGTCTTTTACGCCCAAGGCATCTAACTGCCACAAATCGCAAATATTACATTCTCTTACAAGTAGCAATCACACCATTAAACGTGTATCGTCTCGTGAACTTTCTGGCATTTTCCCCATAATCGTCCAAACGAGGAGATCTTCGATATTCGGATTTTCACTTCCTAAAAGTTGCTCGAGATGATTTCAATTCCTTGTAAAGGCTGTACGAAGCACTTTTCTTGCTTCAGACACAGTCGCCATGACTACACAACACTTATTAATTAAGATTTCACTGAAAAACCCGGGTCCTGTCACGGTCGCCAAATGTTATATTTCTGTAGGATCGGGAAACTAAAACTTAATTAAATAAACCATACAGCGATAATAATATAAAAGTTTCCTTTTTATTCCAGAGAATCACAAAAATGCTTACAGAATTTTACCTCCACCATCTGCATGGTTTCGCTCCTCCTAAACAAGTGCCGCCTTTTCGCACGGACGCGCTGTTACCTCTTCGCTTGCAGAGAGCAGTACGAACGTCGACGCTCAACCGTCTTCTTTTAGAATCGACTTATACACTAAATTTAACAATAGGCATAATTAAACGACAAATGATTAAAATAGAGAATAAATATTTCATTCATTCTTTTTTCAACACAAATTATTTTGTGAGCGTAAGTTCCCGTGAAACTGAACATTTTAACAAGAGCATTTTGTTCTATGCGAGTCAACCGAAATGCCGAGAAACGGAACTGCTTCCGTGTTTTATGTTTGGCACGGTTACTCGGTAACGAACTATTTACAAATTCGCCATTTTTAAAACGAATGCTCAGAAACTACCCATTTACTATTTTTCATTTCTACCAGAAATAGTCAGTAATTCTTTTTAGTTATATAATGTATTTTATAACCTCTTTCTCAGACGAGAAACCAAACAACTCATAACTACCATCTATTGCCCCCCAACCTGTGTCAGATGCGTCTGAATAGATTTTTCACATACGTATTTCGTTTAAACAATGTAAGCGACATAGTCAACCTGTCTACGTCTTTTCTAATCTCTTATGTTATTGAGATTTTCTTGTTATAATTACCTAACGCACCCTTTAATGCTTTTAGTTTCGATCTCTCTAATGGTTTCCTGTACAAATAATAATTATACCCTATAGCTGGTCATACCTATTATTTGTGCGAATTTTACAGGAAACTTCTTTAAAAATTTTTTTTAATCTATTTAATAGTACTTCTTTTTTCTCCGTTGATAAAGTTGACGAACCTTTTCTAGAATTTATTAAAAAATCTAAGTATTTACATCCCATTGAAAGTACTACCCTTGCGAAAATTTCCTGCAAGAAATTCTTATTGTAGATCGTATTACTATGTAGGACATTCTATTGTAAATCGAATTGGAAAGTCTGTAAAAATTCCCGCAGAAAATTATATAGAAAATCCTGCAGAAAATTCTACAGGAGTTTCTGTAGGAAATTGTATAAAAAATCATACAGGAAATCCTGCCGAAATTTGTATAGGCAATCCTGTAGAAATTCCTACAGGATTTAGACTATTCTGATGGGTTTGTTTCCGAAATTCGTGCGTCTTTGGCATTTTATCACCCCGTTTGTGGTAGACCCTCAATCGCAATATTTTCCAAATTTATTTAGCATTAAAAGGGATCGTTTGTGACTAGTAAACGAAAGAAAAAAATTTTTAACTCAATTGGGAGCTGAGGTATAAAATTAGTTTACAAAATTCGCGTGTCGGCAGCATTTCATCCTCTATTTTGAGGTGGTTTTATAATCGCAAATTATTCCAAATTATTTTTGGTGTTAGGGGGTGTCACCGGTAAGTAATCAATAAAATCACATTTTTCTTATCTCAATTGGGAATCAAGATATAAAAATTAGCTCACGTAATTCGCGTACGTACTTTTTTACCCTCTTAGTCAGTATTTGCAGTGGCATGTGAAAGGTAAATATAATGAAGTTTTTTTATAAAAAGATTAATATTTATAATCAAATTAATACCCTGTCGAAATGGTCCGATAGAACCACATGAAAAGGGTGCAGAAACCTCATACCCTATGAGGTTTTTGCACCCGAATTTTTTTTAGTTTTTATCGGACCTTTTCAACAGGATTAGTTATAGAAGAAATTAAATTTTTAGGCTAAAAAATGTTCGTTGATGTGAGATTTTAGTGATAAAGAAACATTGCAAGATTTATTTAATTTTTGACCTTCTATGATTTAATAAGGTTGTAGTTTTTTATTATAATGTACTACTGATACTTACTGATTTAAAAAATACGTAATACTTACTGTATTAACTTACTGATTTAAAAAATACGTGAAATAGTTATAAATACGTCTGCGGCTTATTTACTAAATTAAATATTGACTAAATTATTTAAAACAGCTTATTAAACACTTTCTTATCAATTCAACAATCATAATCCAAGTAAATATTCATACGTTAAACGAAATTGTAACAATAACTCTTTTTCATTGTGTATTCAAATTCTTTACAATTTATTCACAAATTATATTAAATATCCTCATCTTTGACCTTAAACTCAGCATATATCACTATAATGATCTGAAAATTGAATATCAATAATAATCATTACTAGAAATAAAAAAATTATTATACCTAAGATAAACAAAACAGTTGACTAAAAAGCCTCAAAATATTGGTTAATAAGACATATAATAAGCTTCCCAGAGAATTAAAGGCATTAAATTTAACAAAGAACACTATTAAAAGTAAGCTTAAATTACGAGTAAGGCAAAACTGTTGAAATAGGACTTTCACAAGCTATTCTAAGGAAAATTAAATCTACTATAATTACTTACACCATATTGTATTTTTAAAAACAAGTAAAGACGAAACTATCGATCTTCATGGAACGCAAAAAACTTAGACAAATGTTGAAAGTTCAATACTTTATTTATCTAAGGAGCGCCGTTTCGAGGGCGTCATATATACCCTTCTCTTCAGGTTAGAAAATATTACAATTTTAATCTACGAAATAAAATAAAATAACGCAACGACATATAAGCAAGTAAGACTTATGACTAAAATTCACATTATGCACAGGACATTCGTCTGTGCTGTAGGATCAGTTCCGATTAGTTCCGATCTCTTCCAGTTCGGTTTCGGTTAATCCCAGATACTCTAGAAATTTGATTGAGTAGTGTGCGTTTTCTAAATATTCGTCATGCACAATATATCATCTAAGTAAATTACTGAGATATAACCCCTTCTAATTCCCCAATTTTGTGAACTTATATGGACTAGTCCCCATCCCAAATAAAAGATACACAAATGGATAATATATTTATTATTAAATTTAAATCTTAAAAATGTTCTACTTGCTTGATGAGTTGGCACTAGTAGGCATGCGTCCTATAAATCTAAAGATTATAAACTAAAAATTATAAACTAATTTTTATCTACACCTAATGCTATCGTTGTACTCGAATCTATTAACTTAAAATGTCTTACACTAATATATTTATTTAAAGTTTTTAAGCTTAATATTAATCTATGGGATCCGCTTGGCATGAGCACAACAAAATATGGCGACAAAAATTGATCCTCTCTTTTCTTATACTCAATAGTAGTACCCTTCTCTCTTAGTATTTCAATAGACTAGAATTTTATCTTCCTCTGCACCCTCTCTTTCTTTTTTAACCTTAAATTCTTTCAGTCTAGGTTTCCTAAAAAATGAAATTTTATACATCTTATTATCTGATAAAATCTTCCAATATTCATAAAACCCTTCTAACCTGCTAGCAATCTTATGGACTTTTAATAGTTTTATTTGTCTTAAAGATGGTCTTCGATTGTGCTGTCCTCCGTTGATTGTGCTGACCCTCTATATTTTTTTTATATCTGAATTGCCCTGTCTGTTGGGGGACTTTGGAAGATCCTGTTGCTTTAATTAATTCTTAGTTATTTCTTTAAATAACCGATCATTATCCTTTACGTCCTTGATCTTAACAGGTAAATTTTTCGCAAGCACGAAACAGTTCGGTTTTAATTTCTTTAATATTTCTTTGTAGGATGTTTTAAGCCGAACTATAATGAATGTCTAGCTTATTTCTCTCTGTTTAAATTGTACTTCAGCCATTAGCTTAGCTTATCTATTAGCCTGGCCAGAAGTTTCTTTTGGTCAATGCCTTTTTCCTCACTTTTATTGACCAAGTTAATGCTGCATTTACTAGTTTCTGAGATACAAATCTACATACATCTTTTTTGAGTATTTTTTATTTAGTTGAGTTTCTAATTATTCGTTGAGAATAGGGGCTCCGAGAGCCTCTGGGATCTGATATTATTGTAAAAGTTTCTTTCTTGCTTGAGTATACCATTATTCGCATAAAAATGCCAGAGCTTTACCAACCCAGAATAAAATTTATCTTTCAAGTCCTTTGAAGTACTCAGATCTTCTCCCAATACAAATTTGATTATGTCGTTTAAGGTTTGCTCTTCTAGCAGTTCTATCTTATTCTCTTTCCCTTTATCCTTAACCTTGTCCTTTTTCGCTTCAACCTTAGTCTCTACTTCTAACTGTTGTGGCATTAAAGCTAAAACAAAAGAAAGACTTATATCTAGTCTTCAGTATTGTCTGACTTCTCGTATAAGAAGGCGCTATACAAACATTCTCTTAGACTGTGTTATTTTAAAAGGAAAATAAGGACTATTCACGCGCAACCAAACAATAAAGAAAAAACTGGCCTAACCATTCTATCATACGCTCTAACATGATGTTACTACCCTGATGCATTACTATCCTCCTTATTTAAGTTCTCATCATTTGATCGGTCAGATAATTCAGACTCCTTACACGAATCATTTTCTGACCCATCCGAACTACTCTCTCTGTTATAATTTCGAAAACGAAGTAGTTTATAATTATAAACGTATCCCTAAAAACAATTATTTTGCAAATTAATATTTTTGTAACGACACTAGTCAGCCATTTTACCTTACCATTTGACAGCAGAGAAAATAATTTTTTATTTTATTATACTGTTTCGATGTCTTAAGATCAAATGCTCAAAATATATTTAATTCTTATCCTTTACCAAAATTATAAAGTGATCATCCCCAATAATATCATGTAACCAAATTGCTCGAAAAATGGCGACCACTCATGGCAAACGCGGTATTGCCAAAATGCCATCATTTTGCAGAGACATAAGTAATGCAGGCATTGCACTTGATATCGTGTAATCATTGTTCTTAAAATTCAAACGGAAACACCAAGATTATTTAGACGTAACTTAAAAATCTAAATAAATATATACAATTTTAATTGTATTTTCAAAAAATTATGAAAAAAAGAATAAAGAAATGAATATTACTTTTAGATCGTGTTTTGTAATAAATTTACAAAGGAAAATGAATAAAGGAGTATTTATTTTTTATCGTGTTTTGTTTATTTTTTTTTACAATTTTTTTAGTAAATACAAATAAAATATATATGAATGTATATATATTTATTAAGATTTTAATTATTTTAATTATTAAATTATTGTTTTTTTTTTCTAATAATAAATAATACATTACAATTTAGTTTATTAATACATTTATTTATTAATACAATATAAAAGAATACTTGAAAAATACAGATCTCCTATGTGTTTACCTTTTGCCGAAAAAGTGCGAGCTTTGTCGCTTTTAAATTTACGCCAACGCGTGACTGATTTTTTGCCGCATTCATGCGACTTCACTATGCATGTGCTATTATCTGGGATGATAGTCCCTGCAAACATGAATTGAATAATCAAACTATAGTTAAAGTAGGTCATATTTTTAAGTACGGCTTCCCCTTAAGGGGATATCGGAGCCAAATCAGCTCTTCACTCGAATCGTATTTTTCAGTATACGTAAAATTCACGCACCTGCTGTCGATCCCAGCGGCCTCAAAATGTTCACAATAAAATTCTCTAGTGCCATTAAATCGTTATTTTAGCCGTGAGTACCTGCAACTTTTGTATTCTAAACTAAACGAATAGTTCACCTCACTGAGATGACACTGGTATCAGGTGGGGATATGCTAAGCCAGCGAGAGTTTAGAATAGAATAAACAATATGCAGATACTCATGGCCAAAGTAACGAGTCAATGACACTAGAGAATCTTATTCAGAACATTTTAAGACCGTTGGGATCGACAGCAGGTGCGTAAATTTTAAGTATACTAAAAAGTACGGTTTGAGTGAAGAACTGATTTGGCTCCGACCCTTTAGGGAATCAATAAAATAACTTGTAAATCAACTATTATATTATTTTGGTTGAAATTAAATAATTTTTAAAGTATGAAAAATTAAAAAAAAAGCGCAAATAATTTCTTTTGTTATTATTAGTTAAAAAAAAACTAACAATTATGAGAGATATAAGAATACTAATTATTATACATAAATCTTTATGAAGATTAATTCATTTTTATACTTTCTACCTGATTACAAAAATACGCATTTTTTAAAAATATATTTAAGCAATTAAAAAATGGTCTAATTAATGATTTTATAAACTACCATCATGAAAAAAATTTTAATTAAAATTGAATAATTGTTTTAAAACACGATATTTTCGTGAATAACAAAAGAATGACGAAAAGTATCATAACATATAACCTCTCAAAATGTTAGTAATTAAAAGCCCTTTCATGCGTACCTTTCAGATTTTTAAAATTTTGAAGAAAACATATTAATAAAGTACAAAAGTAAATAATTAAAAAGCAAATTCAAAGTATACTTGCCATCGGAGCGCTGCGCGCCCCTTGATACAATTATATTATACCTCCTCATCTTTAATATTTAATTTTTATTAAATTGCATTAATAACATATATTATTTATTGAAATAAAATTAAAATAATACCAACAACACAATAAACAGCTATTATCTATAATTTGGTCGACAAAATTTGCATATTATTCGTTCCACAATTTCACATTAATAATATAAAGTTGGTTAAAATATTCTTATTACTAAACGACTTAACTACATTCACTACATTTACAACAAAAATTCCATAGTACATAAATAAAAAAAAACATTTCCGATATGTAACATAGTTATTACATTTATAAAACACCTTATTCCTTCCATAAACCGCTTCCTACATAAATACGACATAGGCACCATTAATAAAACTTGCAACAAAATTACAGACATGATTGATTTGGGTAAGGATGCATTTAACATCTTAGAAAAAAAAATGAAGTCTACAAAATAAATTGCACGGATATCTAACTTATATTGGGTTGAGCAAGAGAAAATTAAAGAAACGTAGAGATGAACACAAGAGAGATGTTAAAAATGAATCTGACAAATCGGCACTGGCACTACATGCATATCAGATCTATCATAAAATTTCTTATGCCAATATTCATATTACTGACTAGAATAGAAGCAAGTATAAGAGAGCGTTCTCGGAAATTTTAAATATCTTTTATCATAACGACATTTGAATAGAATAGAAGACACAAGCAGTTTGAAGAACATATACAAGTATAATCTACACTTAATCAAGCAATATCAATAGTATACAGTTTGCTTTATTTCTCTATTTTTGTTTTGATCAGTCTTTTCGAATTTAAATCTCATATATACACACACGTACACCGTATTGAGAGGTAACCCCCCTTCTCCCCCATCATCGCAGCAAGCGTAGATTTGCTCGGTTTTGCTCGGTACCTTGTCGCGCTATATGCGCTCGAGGAGCAGGGTTCCCTCTCTAGTCGGCTCCCCCCACCTTTAATCTTCTACAGTTAATCTGACGATTCTTCTGGGTACATTTAATTTAGTTTTCTCCTAGGCCTCGCGAATATTAGTTCCTTTCTGCATAGATTTCTATGCCCCTCGCGAGGCTCAGGAAGAAATATGTGTTAAGCAGTAAAAAAGGAGTGTGCGTTTGTCGTCTTGCTAGGGCTTAAACAAACTGCAATATTCTTAATTTTTGAAATTGAAATTTTAACTTTTCTTTTTAGTACGGTTTTTGATCACCTACTAGTTACTTAAAAATCATAGAGCCATGTGTGTTTAACGTCTATGGACATTGGTGCATTAACAGTAATTTAAATTAATACTTATGCAGTGTTTCTTTATTTATATTTTTTTATTAATTTTGTGTTTTATATAATTGTTCAGCCTGACGAGGAAGGTAATTTTTTAAGACCTTCGAAAGGTCGCAATTTTTAAGATTTCAAATAAAATTGCAAAATGATTCTCTGACGGATCGTCTTTTATTTATTCAACTTTTAAATAATACCCACTGAAAATTTGAAAGAACCTTTCAATATTATTTTTATAAGTGTTCTAACGAATGGCTTAAAGTACAATACGAAGAATCCCATATGTTTATCAGCCTACCCTACTAGCAATTTTAGTTTAATTGTGTAATCCCGATTACTTTTTGGATTGAGATAATTAATGAAATTTACGATGTTTAACCTTACTTTTTCTCGTAATGAAAATATACTTATAAAAATAATATTCAAAGGATTTTCAAATTTTCAGTGGGTATTATTTCAATTTGGTTTCAATAAATAATCTATGTTATTACTGCAATGAAATAAAAATTAAATATGAAAGATGAGTATAATACAATTCTATAATTATATTACAATGTAATTTATTTATTTATTTATTAAGATTTATACTAATTATACTTTACCGTATAATTATAATTATATTGTGACGATGGCTGTGACGTCGGTGGGTTTCTAATGTGTAGTCAAACGGCTCCTCGATTATTCTACTTATCATTTATAATTGCCCCGGCACCCACCCGCAAAATGATTGTTAAGGCGCTTATTTTCTAATCTCGTGCGCACGTCTCCTGACGCCTCCTTACCTTATTTGGGAGTATTGTGACGCGTCATTTCCACGTCACAATATAGTAATACAACATTAACCATTTGAGAGATACAAAAATAACAAAAATAATTAATACAATTATAATTTTAATATTCTAATATTTTAATATTTTAATATCATGGCCAAAAGTAATGATTACATAATATTGTAACAAGTGCAAAAAAGTGCTTTTTTTACCATATTTGTTATTCTAGTATAAAAAAGGCTTAACTTATGTCCTTATATTATTGTTTATTTCACGGTATAACCGGAAAAATGTAGTCATTTAAAGAAACCATCGATTAGAGATCGTTCAAATGTTCAAAAAAATTTAGGTAAATTAATTTAAAAAACAGTCAGACCAAGGGCGAATCTCTTTAAAGAACAATGCTATGAGAAGTCCTATATGTCTATCAGCAGAGATTAGTAAGAGATTGCCAGTGAGGTACGGCGAACCCGTGCCAGTCCAATTGTGCCGCGAGCTAGCGGTGCCATGCGGATGTGCATGGAACTATGCGCATATAGCCTTCCCTCCCTCCGCTGCTCGGTTTCACGAAGCACGGTGGAGGAGACAACATGCATGTACGGCGGCGGAGGAGAAATGCCGAAATAATAAACGCGCGGTCGGCCAAAGCGGCAAAAGGGGAATTGTCGCGCGTATCCTCCATCCACGCGGTTTAGACA
>UELU01078740.1:0-15454 GCA_900490025.1 Megastigmus dorsalis
CTTTTCTCTTTAACAAATTATCTAATTGACTCGAAATTTTAGGAGATGATAGAATGATCATAAATGAAGCGCGCTCAGCCCTGGGATTATCGATAAATTACATAAATGTAATATTTTCTGTTTGAAACATAATTGCCAAGTTAGAATCACGCCATCTCATGGATTAAATTGAAATTAGTAAAAATTAGATATTTTCTTCTCTAGCTTCCGTATTACTTGATTTTTGGAAAATGTCTGGGCTGAGCGCGCTTTATTTGTGATCTTTCTATTATCTCTTCAAGTTTCAAAGCAATTGGTTAATTTTTTAAGTAGAAAAGTTTGAAAAACTTAATGCCGGTGAAACAGGCGACTCCGACGTCCCCTTAACTAAAATTTCGTCACAAGATATGTCAACAATGTTATTCCTGTAGCTTGTGCGTACCTGTGCGTTGTAGTTTGACCTTCGTAGAAGCCTTATCAATCAATAAAACTAGAAAAAGATAAGCCTTATCAATAAATAAAACTAGAAATAGATAAGAATGAGTTCATCTGTTATACTTGGAAAAAGTAGTCAGTGAGTCGATAGATTTCTGTAGTAGCGGCATTTGGGTCGTCAATGCCTGTCGGTATTATACCAATATTGCAAATAATCGGGCATCGTAGGTTCGATCCCCACGTCCGCATTTTTTTTAACCCTAATAGTCTTTTAATTTCTTAATAATAAGACTCCCTTGTTACAGAAGTCATGGAGGAAAAAGGTAAATCCCAGTCTAGTAGCAGTGGAGCTTCACCACCACGAGACGATCCACCAAAACGAAGGAGTCCTAGTCCACCACCGCGTGATAATAAGTTGGTGAATGATAATTCTACTGCTTTAGGAAGAGTGTTTAGTGCTTTTGTGCCTAATTCTAACGTAAATAAATCACTTTGTGATTCGGATACCAGCTACTTGTGGGATGATGTTTAAAGTAAAATTAAAAATTATCCAACTTATTGAAGTGTTAGCTTCATCTTATTTGAATGTAAAAATTTGAGTAAAAAAATTCAAAATGTTAAGATTTATATCTGCTTATGGAGGCTTGTACTACTTTGCATCTGCAAATTATTGGGAATAAACATACAAATAATTCAACTAATTTTTCTATGTCTATAAATTATCTATACAAAATGTTTAAATTTGCAGTTCTTTACTAGAGTAGCCATGATATTCTATTAATTAGTATTTATTTTGTAGTAGTAATTAGTATTCGATAATAACCATAGATTTAATTTATTCTAAAGTATAAGGGTCCTATCATCTTACATGACATTTGTACTTTTAAATAGGGAATACTTTACTCACAAAATTTTACGGTCGTCTTACGAATCAGTTAAAATTAAAAGTTATTATCAGTATTATATGCTTTCTCGTCTTTCTGTTTCGGGCTACTTAGCTATGTGTAAAGACAAGGACTAGTTTGTCATCTGAGAACTCTACACTGAGCACTGTGGAATGAAATAAACGGCGAGAAAAACATATGCAATTTTGAATTTCGCCTAAATATGTTGAGAAAATATAATGCTTTCTCGTCTTTCTGTTTCGGGTGTCGAAGAAAGGTCTGTCTGTGTTTTCCTGACGAGCCCACCAGACAGTACCAGGGCGAAACGCACTTATTAATTCTCATTATATTCCTAAAACATCCGTAAAATTTTGTGAGTAAGAAATACTTCATTTTAAATATTTATTACAAATCATTTATAGCGTAAAATGTCCTCACTACTCAGATCATAATCTCTCAGCTACCTTTACGATGAAATCTTTGACAACTCCAGGTAAGTACTTTAAATATTAATTTATCAATCAAGTCTAATAAATGAAGAGGTATAATATTAAGAGAATATTAAGTAATCCATATAGGGGCGAAAAAAACATAAATGAAAAATTATTTAATCTTCTTTAGCAGCATTATCGATTCTGTCACTATAATTATTATATCACTATAATTATTATCTGTCACTATAATGTCCTTAGCTGTTCCCTCCATAGTCCCGGCTGCACTCTTCCCTTTTTCTTTTAGGTCATTGTGTGCTGACTTGGTTCCTGATTTCATTTTGTCTCCTGCTTTATTTCCTACATGTTTGGTAACATTAGCGTCCATATTTTTAGCAGAATCGTATGCTTGGCCCCAGACTTAATCTTATCACCTGTCTTATTCCCAACATTTTTAACATCTGCATCTGCGTTTGTATCCTTAGCGGATTTAAATGTCAGCTTAGCCTTTTCTTTTATATTTATACCTTCCCTTAATAACTGAACCGACTTTAGTGGCCCCTTCTTTAATTTTATACATACATACTTGTTACATTAATGCATATCTTTAAATTGCACTTTCTTTGAAGTTAGTACCTCAAGCCCTGATAATTTTTTTGTTTCTGATATTTATTTCTTTTGAGTTACATAGGTACGAGTTTTTTTAAAGAATTCTAGAGTAAAATGACTTTAAAATTATAAAAATGTTTCTTTAATACATGCTAAGTATCAGCTTACCATGTTATTGATATACCGTCACCGCACCAAATTTCGAACAGTTAAGCAGACGACAAGAATAAGTTTACGAACAATTTTATTCTTTTAAAAAATATTTTTTTGCAGGTACTTTTCATACTTTACAAGTAAATTTTGATTGCCATAAAACAAGTGATTATCGAATTACTAAAAAAGTGTATTACTAAAAAAATGGGGTCCTGTTCGAATACCGGTGCCGTGACGGTATAGCACCTTTGCATTTTGCTTCCGAACAGTAGTTTTGTATCGATGAAAAAGGAAATTTACCGAAAAAAATATAGATTCTTAAAAAAATATTAACTATTTTTGAGAAAAAAATTTTTCGTGTCCGTGTGTGTGGGTGTGTATATGCTGTAACCATAAAAATTTCTACATTACGGGTTTTAGCATTTTACTAAATATATAAAGATAGAGATTAATTTTTGGAAAATCCATAATTCACAGAAATTTTTGTCCTCGAAAATTCCGAAGATAATAATCACTGTGAATTATGAACGAAATTTTCGAATAGAAATATCTCTATGAATTGTTGATGGAATTTCATGAAACTAGAACCATGTAATGTTTACATCATTAAAGAGATGGTAACAGAATTTCATTGAATGCAAAAACTGGTAAGGTACACGGAGAGAAAAATTATAGAATAATTACCGTTAAATTCTGGTTAATAGTTGGACAAAATGCGTTTCCGGGCATATTTACGATTAAATTTCATAATTATTACCGTGAAGTATCAAATTATTATTTTATTGTCATTTACATTTTACCGTGAAATTCTGGTAAATTTTAATACCATATATTTTTTACTGTGAAAAAAGTGAAAAAGTAACCTGAAATACATATACATTTTACCGTGAAATCCCTATAAATTTTACTATGCCGCAGAGTTAACTCAAGTCTGAAATGACGGTAAAGAAGGTTAGGTCGTTCCTTCCGTTCCGCGATTGTTTTGTCCGACTTGGCGCGAGACACCGGCCCGCGTGAGACCGACTACTGCATAACCTAAAAATGCTGATCCCAGAACCAGAGGTTTAACTCGATATGAGATTTTAAATTGATGTATTATGAATGATAAAAATTACTAAAATAATTAATACCCTCGTATCTTTTACTATGGGCCCTGACAGCTGAAAGACACAGACCACAGAAAGCCAAATTAGCATTGGTTAGCATATCTATATAGCTCTAAACACAACACACAAGGCACGCAAAATCTTGTTCTTCATATCTATAGATATATTGACCAATGCTAACCTTGCGTGCTGTGGTCTGTGTCTTTTTAGCTATCAGGGCTCTATACAGTCAATAAGTAAATTTTTAGTCTTTGATTGTTTATAAATTTTATTAGATTTTTATATTTTATTTTAATTGTCAAACTTTTATACAGATAATTTGTAATTTTCTTAAAATAATTCTTAATAAATTTTAATCTCTAATGTAATTTTTACATGTAATTTTTACCCTGAACTTCACGGTAAAATTTACTCGAATGGCAGCTCGTTCCACGTTTACCATACTTCAGGGTAATTTTTATCCTGAATTTAGGTTAGTTTATATACAATATTTCTCTCCGTGTAAGAATCTTTTCGACCATAGTAGATCCTCTTAAGGGGAAGTCGCAGCCAAGAATGCCCGTCATAATATAATATAATAATATAATAATAGTATAAAACAGCAAAGTAGAATAACAGTGTATAAAATATAAATTTATTTGTATATATTATCATCTATCTATCCTAATGAATTTCGTGTGAACTGGCTCACTTGGACGTAACACAAGGTCAGACATAATTTTAATAGAATGAGTGTAATCAATCGGTTCCAAGTAGAAGTTGTACAAAACACGAGAAATGAGGGATTTTAGCTCCAGCATAGCGAATTTTTGACCTGAAACATAAAGAATAAAACATTAATTTCCATATACCATCGCTACACGGAAGTGTAATTATATGAACATAATTTTGTCATTGGAAAAAGTGTCAAACTCCAAAAGCCAGATATTTTAACATAAAACAAATTTTTATCATAATGTTAATTCTCAATTTTTTAAAAATAATGATGTATGTATGGTATCAAATGTGGATCACTGGATAATCCCGATTATCCGTATTTTAAAGCAAATAATAATTTGTGTGCCTCAATACCAGTTTTATATCGAAGTGAAAGTAAAATATTACTTATATTAAATTCAAGAACACGTTATTTCAATTTACTGAGAAGTTATACAATAATGCACTCTAAAACTTTGATAGCGTACCATCTAAAGCATGCAATCAATGTTTTTAAGCGCATCAATGACTTTTTAATGGAAAAAAATTATAAATGATCTTTATTTCAATTAGAATTAAGGGCAACATTTTTTTTTACAGAAAATGCCTTATTATTTGTTGAGAAGCACAAAACCATTCTTTAACAGCATTGGTATCTATTGGCAAAGTAACAATTTTTTCTACGTGTCAGCTGGTCAAAGAATATGATATTACCAATACAATTTCGAGATCCTGCACTAAAGGGTAAGTAGGCGAACGGGTGTCGTTGCTTTATTTCATCTGGCAGAAACCTGTCGGGATCAAATTTTTCTGGTTCCGGCCAAAATTCTGGGTCCCTATGCACATCTACAAAAGTCATGAGTACGTCCGATCCTTTTGGTACCAGGCAAGATTCTAAAATGAATTTTTGTATAATTATTTACTGCATTTTTGTAATCTTGTATTCGAGACAATTAAGAATTATAATTACTTAATTGAATGTCTTCCTTAATTTTTCGAGCTATCATCGGTACTGGTGGATACAGTCGAAGCGATTCCTTAATGCATCTTTCAAGATAATTCATCTTCTGAAGATCCGACGTCTCTAATACTCCACTTTTTGAGTTCATGATTTCCTCCACTTCTTTTCTAGCTCGATTCTGAAAGAAGTAATATAAGAGAATGAGATAATTTGTCTTGAATATATAAGATTTCAAACTCACAAGGAGGTAACCAGCAATGTGGGTACTGGATTACTTATCTTGAAACTAATAGAAATTACTTTTTGTACAAAATAATGAAACCCGTGTCTCAGCATTTTTCGGAATAGAGCATAAAAATATGTAGATATCCTTAATTCCAGGATCTATTCAATAAAACGCGGGTCTCATTATTTTGCACAAAACGCAATGCCTGAAAGTTTCAAGAAAATCCAAGACCCACATCCCCTATCGTATCTTTTTTTAGTTAATATTAGTTGACCATAATTTATAACGATCATTAACATTCAAAACATTACTTGAGCCTTTGGATTCTCGGCAAGCAACATTATCGTGAAGCACATCCCCATGGCTGTTGTATCGTGTCCCTAAAATATGTTTATTATTCATTCAAACAATTACATCACAGCTCAAAATGAAAAAAAAAACGTATTATGTAGTTATAATTACTTCAAAAACAAACGTAGCAACTTCTTCCTTGATTCCCGCGTCATCTATTAATCCATTCTTTTCAGCATTTAAAAGTAAATCAAGCATAGCCAATCTCTTTTTGCTACCTTAAATATTCAAAAAATTGATAAATAACTTAATATTACTAAGTAATTGCAGAGTATAAAATTAATGTCTACAGTAAAAAATGCATTAAATATTCAAGCAAATATTTCTTTCAACTTAACCTTCGAAATATTTACTAAGATTTAATCATTTTTTGCAGTTTTTAATTACCGAAATAGACATTGTCCGAATCTAGATTTCCATTTGACTGTAGGTCTTTTAAGTCCTTGAAACCAGTACTTTCGTGATATACTCGTCGCTCTTTTACAATCTGTTACGTCATGCACTTAATTATTAAATTTATATTTAAATAATATTTTGTTACTTATCAAAAGCTATACGCTATTTTTAAGTCATAAAAAAAATTGTTTATAAATTAAATAAAATAATTAATAAATAAACATTAATATAAATGATAAGCAATTTAATGCATCTATATCTACCTTATCAGTAAAACCATCTAGCGTTTGTAACGTTTCTTTGATTTCAGTGTTAAATTTAGGCATAAAAAGAATCATCCAATCCAATATATATGGTCTGATCATTCTGTTAAAAAATATGATATTTAATATTTTTAATTATTTCGGTTCCTTGTCTTTGACAGGTATTTGTGTACGATATAACTTTATGACAATTTTAGTAGTGCGACAATTAATTCTTCACTGAGAAAAAATATAGAAGTATCAATAACTTCTAGTTATTTTCTCATGTACTCTCTTTACAGTGCTAGAGTGTAAATTTAAAACCTTAGGAGAAATAAAATAGACTATTATTACGATAAATAATAATAGATCGAAAAACAACCAACAGTAATTAATTAAAATAGTTTTTAAATACTATGGAACATAAAACCGAAAACGTTGCTATGAATTGTTACTATAATTTTTACCTGTAAACTATGATGTTTCCTATTTTATAAATGGCATCTTTATAGGTATTTGATGTTCGATTTTCCTTGTCACTTAACTTTACGCCCATCGCTGATTCTGAAAAACAAAAATCACATGGGCATATCAGATCGTAGACATTTTCTTATTATATTCTTATATAAAATATATCAATTGTAATAATTACCACAAATAATATTCAGCGTGACTTTAGAAGAAAATGGTAGCAAACTTTGTTTTGTCTCTTTTCCTTCCGCTCTAACATCTGCCATAAATCTTTCTCCCTCTTCGTTTGTCATATCCATATATTTCTTTAATATGTTGAAATGAAATCCTGGTGTCAGGATTTTTCTACGATGATGCCATTTTTGTCCTACAATTATACCAATTAAATTATGCAAATGCGTATGAAAATGAAACTTTATTTCTTAAGCATGTATCACAAAAATTAAAAAAGTTCTGAATGCACATTTTTTGAAATCTTGAAACATTGCTTATTTAGAATTCTTAGCTGTCGAATAAGTATGTAAAAAATTAAATAATATGACATTTTATTTGAGTATTTCATTATTGTAGATAATTTTATTGGAGCACCTAGATTGCATTATCTTTGCGGAAGAAATAATCAATTCTGCATATTATACTGCTGTTACGATTTTAATATTCTTTAGAAAAAATATGGGAAAAAGGGAACGCTCTACCGCTGAGCTGATTCCCCAACCCGCTTATATCGCTGCACTACTCCTCGTCATATTTCATAGCTGCATAGCTTGCACTTCAGCTGTGCAGCGTTACGAACTACACGGTAAGATTTTATAGTTCTGACATTGAACACAAAAACTTATTTATGCAAGCAAATAAATTTAATACGATAAATATACCTGAGCTTGTTAACAGACCAGTTTTTAGCCATGACTGAAAGTATTCGTACGCGAATTCCTTATCAATGTGTTTCGGATTCATGAGTAGAATCTAGATTACAAAAGAAAAATAATTAAATTAATATTTAATAATATGCGTACATTTAAAAAGTTCCGTGTATTCTATTTAAGTGTATATTCTATTCTCCTGGAGTGAAGTGCAATTGTCGTCTACGTGTCTAAGACCACCGATGAGAATGACCAGGTACTGCGCTTCGCCTATCCTGTGCAAAGTCACCGACGATGTGCCCAGGAAGTGTGCTCTAAAGCTTTTTGTGCCTATGATGTGGGATTCGGTCGTACTCAACGTCTAGACCCACCTATAAATGTTGAGTCCGTCCGAATTCTCCACTTAGATGCAGTGTGGTCTTTACGGACACTATTGGAACGCACTACCTGGTCACTATCTTCGGGGACCTTGCACACGGTAGACTATAAGGACATTGTCTCCTGTGACGTTAGATATGAGAATAGAAGATTCGAGGATAGAATATACCGAGCATAGATGTGGTACTTGAAAGAAAAATTACTCGTGCTACTATATGAGAGAAAGCATAAACACACTCCAATGCGATAACTTTTTATTTTACACTGAAATGCATACCTTACCTCTAAATCATCTGGATGACGAATTACAATTATTGGTTTATTAAAAAACCACATTTTATAAACTGGATAATACTTTTTACTCCATTCTCGAATTAAATCATTTAGTTGAACTGAAAACAAAGAATAATACAATCTTTTTATTAATCAGAATGAAAAACTCGCGTTTTTCACTTGTGTTAGTTAACAGATAGAATAGTTTACAATTACCCAAAGGCACATGCAAGTACAATATACTTCCCAGGAACGGAAGCTTCGGTGGCCCAGGTAGACTATTAACTATTCGGCCCCGTCTACTGTACTGCACATGAATGTCAGCAAGTAAAAGGACAATCAAGACCAACAATGCCAGAATTAAGTAAAGCATGATGCTGGATTTCCTTGACTCTCGCGAGCGCACCTTCTACAACGTATTGGAAAATTTTATACAGAGAGCGAAGGCCGCGGCGACGTTTCGCCGACCGTCGCCTCGCGTGTCTCGACACCGACTACATCCTATAGCTCGATAACCGCCTATATAAATTGTTTCTAGCGCCGCGGGTCATCCAGGTAATAAAGCGATGCTGCATCCACGCGATACCACACGCTTATGCTTCGAAATTTTTTTGTCGATAACTCGATACTTGTTCTTTAGTCAAGTAACTGAATCTTGTATTTTTTATTCCAACCAGAATTCATTTATTGAAAATCTTTTCATGTAAACTTGGTAGTCTGTTTATGACGACACAACTGGCAAAATTTACAAATGCTTGTCAATACACTGGTTAGAAAATAAACCATTTTTGTTGGTTAACGTATTATTCAAATAAATATTAAAATCTTATCAAAAGTAATAGAATATAATGTTCTTATGAAGAAATTTATTTTTATCTTTAACAACGTAATTATCTTATCGTGACGTTTTTAATTAGAAAATTAACCAATAATTGGCCAAAATATCGTTAATGTTTCTACCAGGATAGTATTGAAATGCGTAAATCAAATTTTGCAAAGTGTTTTTTCTGAACTAATCTATATAATATAGTTGTTCCACTAGCAATAAAATTTGTATGCCATAAAGTCGTCAAATCAGACCTGAAAAAAAGAAATAAAAAAATTTACGTATCGAATAAGTACATATTTGAATTAATTATAATATGCATACTATCTATTCTTTTTGTAGCCAAATCCTATCAATGTCAGACATTCTTGTTATGAAATAAAAACATTTTTTTTGTTTGTTAAAATTCATTGATAAGTGAATATTTTCATTCCTTTCTTAAATTTGAGTTTGATAATTAAAAGCGGATAATGATATGACTTTGGCGTAAATCTTCAGAGAAGCGTTTAAATTGCAAGCAGCGTATCTTCCTAACTAATGCGGATAATGATAAGACTTTGGCGTAAATCTTCAGAAAAGCATTTACATTGCAAACATCACATCTTCCTAACTAATTATCACTTCTTTGATATCTTTGTCTTTTTGTAAATGCCCTAGTAACACGAGTGACCACACAGTACTGATAAAATTTTAGGCTCTATAATGTCGTATTTCATGCATTGAATTGAGTTGCGAACAAAATGTATTGATTGCAAGAGTGCACTGAACGAAGAATGCGCAATAATTTTAGTGATAAAATGCTTCCATATAAGTAATGTCAATCCTGTGATTCTATTTATAATTTTATTGATATTAAAAAAAAAAAATTTTAATAACTTAGCTCAAAAAATGTTTATAAAATATTTCATGTATGTCATCAATCGCTACATATAGCCTTTCCTGAAAATATATTCTCATCAACATAGCATTAGTATCAAATTTCTCCAGCCCTGGAAAATCTATGAAAATCGACTCTCTACTCAAATTTTATTAACTTCTGTGGAATCGAGATTATCTTAGACGTACGTTGTCACGCGTAATAAAAAGTCGTAATAATTACAAGTCATTGTATATGTAATTAATTGTATAGCTTCTTTAGACCGATGTATTAGTATAAGTACTTCCTGCAAATAGAAGCTCAAATTAACAAAAACTTTGGATTTCGTCACGTTTATTTTTTCCATGACTTAAAAGTACTTGCATTCTCGAAATACATTGTCGTGTATAATAAAAGTTTTTTTTCACTAAATTTTGAAACCAAACTTTTATATGTCAAGTGCATAAATAATATAATGTAATACGAATTCAAATCCTACGAAACTAGATTTTACAGCTAATTGTTCTTGTAAATGTATGTAATGCATTTACTATAAAAATTAATCGCGTTTAATTTTTTAACTATGTTAAATAAATCTTTACGTCAATTGTATTTTACTGTGTAAAAATTGAATTCCTTTGAATAGTAACGTAACAAAAAGATTTATTCAATACTACTTAAATTCATTGTCTATTTATTCTAATGAATTTTATGTGAACTGGGATATGAGGTAAAGTACCCGATATTGGGTCAGATTCTGAAAACGATAATAAATAAGCCTGTAAGTTTTGGGGACTAATAAGCGACATTTTTAGAAAATTTTACATCTCATTATTGATTTGTTTTCACACTTATTTATATAAAAAAAGTAAGATTGAAAAATGTGCGTGTAGTCAATCGGTTATTTTTTAGTCAGTACAGGAATATATTTTATAGGAGGGAGTGGGTAATAAACATCCTTATTTTAAAGAATACCGTCATGGTATGGGTAATTGATCAAGACCTAGTTTTTGATCATTTTCTCATTATTATTTTAATATTGTAGTAATCACAAAATATACATTGCTAAATTTTTATCAAACGCTGGTTCCTCTTCTGATCAAAAACTGCTCCCATGTATTTAAATGTCATGATTAAAAACTGCTCCCTAATCTATTTCTTGCAATTATCATAAATTTATTATCATTTCATAAATGTATTAACGACTATTTTTTTCAATAATTATGTTCGATAATTTTGTTCAATTTTGACTATTTTGTTCAATAAAATGTTCGATAATTATTATTAAAATTTCCCAGTCCTGGAAAATCTTTCAAAATGAACTTTCTACTACTCAAATTTTATTCACTCCTGTACAATCAGTGCACGTCTAAGCACTGATGGAGATCGTTTTATAGACACAATTTGACACGAACATATAAAAACTTGACGTGTAATAAAAATTCATCAAAAATGAAAGTCATAGTAAATGAAAGTCACATAATCAAACTTCTTAATTTGTATGTTATCGTTAGTTTACTTTACAATTATTCAGTAGTTTAAAATAATTAAAGCTTTGGATTACCGCTGTCATATTTTTTCCATGACTTTGTGCTATTTCAGTTCGCAAAATATGTTGGCGTGTATGAGAAACATCATTTTTCAATAAATTTTGAAACAGCACTTTTGGGTGCCGAGGGAAGCAGTCGAAGCGCTTCTTTGATACATCTTTCGAAATAATTCATCCTCTATCTAATACTCCACTTTTCGAGTTCAAGATTTCTTCAATTTCTTTTTTAGCTAGATTATAAACCGAGAAGCGAAAGAAATAATAATTTCCTCGTACAAAAATTTAAAACATGTTGAATCATCATTAATTTAATGCATTGACCTTATCAGTCAACTATCTAGAGTTTGCAATACTTCTTTGAGCTCAGATTTAAATTTAGGCATAAAAGGAATCATCCAACCCTTGTATACGGCCTGATGATTCTGTAAAAAAAATAGATTTTTAGTCTTTGATTTTTATTTTTATTGACGCAATGTTAAACATTTTTTTAATAAGGACTAAATCTGGGAGAAAATATAGGATAGCTTTTTCGAGTTTTTCTCTTCATATTCATTTCATTGTTCACTGTGTAAATGTATTCAATGTTTTAAATGACAAACCCGTCACTACCTGTGCATAAGTTAAGCGCCGCAGCTGCAGTAATTCTAATAATAAAAAGGTCTTTAAACACTACGCAATTTAACGTACAAACCGGTGTTGTCAATTCTAACTATATATTTTACCTGTAAACCATGATATCAATCATTTTATCAACAGCGTCTCTATATGCCATTCCCTCACTTTCATTCTCTCCCAAGTTTACGCCCATTGCTGATTCTGAATAAAAAAGTTACGTAAACAACGATTCGATATTATAGAGGTTTTCTTAAAAAATTTGAGTTTAATTTTTTTCTTTGTAACAGATACATCTAAGCACTAAATAAGTTGCTTTACAAATGCATTTAACTAAAAAATTACCACAAATAATATTCAATGAGACTTTAAGGGGATGTCGGAGCAATAAACGTATTTCTTTATTCGATTATATCTTTTTCTATTAATAGTAAAAATGAATTCTGAGAGTTACTTGCTCTAGTTCTCAACATAATAAATCGTTTTGTGCAATTTCATGTGGTTATGGTTTATCGTTTTTACAAAAACTTGGAACTAGTAAGAGGTATTTATTCATTGAAAGTTAACCTTAAAATTATGGGTATGCCTATTGCTGCGTGTAACTTTTTTTATTTATAATGTTAAGAAATATTAAGAGTTAGGTGCCCTAGTGCTAATTACAATTAATTATTCTGTGCAATATGAGGTTTATTGGACTTATCGTTTTTCCAAAAACTTGGAACTACGAACTATTGAGGAGAGGCGATGCTCCGACATCCTCTTAAGGGGTGGTCGGAGTTACCCCCCTCCTCAATAGTTAGTAGTTCCAAGTTCACAGAAAAACGATAAGTCCAATAAGCCTTATTTTTCACACAATCATTAATTATATCAAGCACTATGGCGCTCAACTCCGGATATTACTCAAAATTGTAAATAAAAAAAGTTACGTGCAGAAATAGGCATGTCGATAATTTTAAGGTTAATTTTCAGTGCATAAACACCCCTTACTAGTTCCAAGTTTGTGTAAAAACGACTAATCATATCCATTTGAAATTACACATGGCGATTTATTATATAGAGAACTATATAATAAATCTCAAGTCCAAGTATTCATTTTTATCATAAATAGAAAAAGATATCGTCGAAACAAAAAACACGTTTTTAGCTCCGAACTCCCCTTAAAACAAAATTATATCAAGTCTTGTATTGTATCTTTTCCTTCCGCTCTGACATCTGCTATAAATTTGTTACTATTCTCGTTAATCGTCTGCATATACGTCTTTAATATATTCAACAAAATAATAAAAATTTGTATGACGATCTAACCTTATATATTCATATAAGATATAGAAAACGTTGATATAATATATTGTAATTGCATAATTTATAAAATTTTTATTACGAAAGGAAGCTTAACTTAAAACATTTCTAGCTTTTTAGAGTTCTGATCACTGTCAAAAAAACTTATGCATAAATTAGAGCAAGAATTTAACACATACATTCCCACATGAATAAAGAAATATTGAAAGTATTAAGTTATTACGAGTGAGGGACTGTGCATTTTATGCTCGGAAAAGAGGCAGTTAAAAAAATATTATTGTAGTGTTGTGGAACTGACGAAAAATATTTATTTGATTCTCGTTTCTCCAGCTCTGTATTTTCTACTGTACATAAATTTAAAAAGCTAATTATTTTAATATTGATATTATTCATTCATTGTAAGGGTTACATAACACCATATTTACCTGAACTCGGTATTAGGCCAGTATTCAACCATGGATAAAAATAATCGTATGGAAATTCCTTATGAGTGTGTTTCGAACTCGTGAGTAAAACCTCATTTAAAAAAAGAAAATTGACTATTTGAAAACATACATTTATTAAAACTGGATTTGTAAATATTGTATTTTATTAAATCCAGCAAAATACTTAAGGCTTCATGAATGCAATAATGTTTTATTTTCATTTGACAAAGTGTAAAAAGTTACAAGGAACCTTTAAAATTCAATTTATTTATTATAATGATGGTCTAGGATATACAGATAATTTTCACTTTAAAATGAATAAGCTGATCAACTTTGAAAGGTTCTTTATGGTCGATTTATGAGAATTTCATTTGTCTTTTGTCGTCTTTTGGTATTCTTGACAAAAACTATCACAGATCAAATGTATTTTGAGGCATTACCTATTTCGTAACATAAATTTACTTGATTTTAAATAGATCTTACCTCATAATCATCTGGATGACATATTAAAATAAATCGTTTATTAAAAAGCCACAGTCTATAAACTGGATAATACTTTTTAATCCATTCTCGGAGTAAATGATGTACTTGAACTGAAAACCAAAAAAACCATAGCTTTCCATTGATTTGAACGAACAGTACGGAAGTATTTATAGAAAACGCGTCAATTTATAATTTTAATAAGAATTGCGAACGAATTTCAGATAAAAAGAAGTTCACGATGGGGTTCTTTCGTAACCATAAATGCTATTTTGCATTAATTTGTGCTCATGATTAAACGAAAAGCTTTTATATGTATCCCGCAAATTCCGGTAATCTAAGCATCTTCACAGAGATGCACTTTATTAACTATTTCAAATTCCCAAGTTACCCATAGTATCAGAACTGGTTCGAAAAAAAAAACACGAAGCGGAAACTTAAACCACTCTGTCCTAGGGAACGCAATTTAATACAATAACGCTTTATCACACTGCTCTACCTTCGCTCTGGCAATACAAGACTCATATTAGCCCTTTAGTCGAATCAGAAGTCGATACATATAAGTAAAAAGGATCTCTGAGTCGAGTACCTACACGGAGAGAAAAATCATGCGATTGTAGTACGAAGACGAAGCGTGCGCTTATAGCAAGCCGTTTTCATAGCCATGATAGCAAGAAATTGTACAGTTAACGCACATGTCGATGCTGTGATATAATAGTAGCGCGTGCATACTATATCGTCTTCAGCGCCAAGCTACGGCAGCAACACGCGCGTACTGGCATTGCTCCCACTCCGGGTGTACCGTGTTTGCTCGGAATCCATACCATCACGGTATGGGTCCCGAGCAAATTCGTATATAGGCCACGCCCCCTTACCGAATCACAACAAAAGACGATCAGCGCACGTACTATACGTGTTATACACACGAGCGGGCCGTCAGTTTTCTTTTATTA
>UELU01078742.1:0-10582 GCA_900490025.1 Megastigmus dorsalis
ATATATATATATACAGGATGTTAACGAACAGATTATCACTTTTAACGAAATGGGATAGCGCGAAAAATTCTAAGTAAAAAATCATTAAGAAACTTTTCGATCCGATCAGTAATTACTGACAATGAGTAATAATGGATTGAAAATCAGTCGATTATTACTCAGTAATTACATATTGGATCGGAAAGTTTTTTTTAATGATTTTTTACTTATAATTTTTCTGATCTGTTGGTGTTTAAGCCGGAGCAGCCGCTTGTATCGGATCCCGTCGAACCAGGTCCACTGGGTCTTCAGGGAGCTGACACACTACCACCGGTCGCCCCGGTGTTGTTTTTGTCCCGGTGGAGTACCCGAGTATCGACTCCTCCCTCCTCTGTGGGTCGCGACGGCATTTGACTCGGCGTGGTATGATGTCGTCGACCAGGGCTATCATCGTCCCTGGTCTCCTTGTGACCGGTCTGAAGCCTGGAAAAGGAGGACGGAATGGTAACGCGGTCGCGGATGTCGATGCGACGGTCCCTGGGGCTTCGGCGACCGGGGGCCGAACTTTCCGCACGACCATTGTTGGGCGGCATGGCTTTCTCGCACAAGCTCGTGTCCCGGTTGATAACTCCATATCGATTGGTCTCTTTGCGCGTGACGTGGCCGAAACAGCCATCCCACCGGGCGTATTTTGCGAATTCCCAAGCAGATTATCTGGACACTCTTTCAAGTCGCTCACGTGTATATTATGTAAAATCTTTCCATTGCTCGCTTAAAGGTCATACTTAGAATCTACTTTAGCGTTTCGATTCTTTGAATTGTCGGAAAGTGTGTGTATACGTTTGAGGACTTGAGTGCCGATGTTTGGTTTTCACAGCCTACGACGCAAGTTATAATAACGGGCTTGTTTTTGAAAAGCCATTGCCGATTTTGATGTAACTCCTAATAGCGCTACGTATAATTAACCATAACTAAATATTAGAGTTGGTAGATACACTCTAACTTTTTCAAAAGATTGACCTTGCGATCTATTAATCGTTATTACATATTCTAATTTAATAGGTAATCGGTGAGTTCAATTGAAAAGGAAGTTATTCTTTAGACGTAATTAAATCTATACGAGGTATCAAAACAATATTTCCAATCTTATTACTGCTTATAATTTCCGCACTTATACAGTATTGCATAATGTTTCTTACTATAAAATGAGTTTCTATACATATACCGTCACTTAAATTAATGTTTCGTAATAGAATTATAATAGCACTTTCTTTTAATAACAATTTTTGAGCAGGTAAACCATTTGGCGTTAGCGAATTCAGGAATTCAGTTGAGAGTGGATTTCCTAAATCTATATTATCATCATCATTAGATGAATCAAATTTAATGTATTCTTTTACTTCTCCATCTATTTTTGATAAAATTTAATTGTTTATATTTAAAACATCTATGTTTCTCGGTGCCAAAATTACTTTTATAAGAATATCTTCACCTTTAAATCAATTGTTTTACCAACAATTTCCGTTGTAAAATCTTTCGTGCATAAAAATACTGCTGGAACTTCATTTACTTCATGCATACTTTAATATTTTCTACTGCTTTTACCATCTCCAGTATTCAATAGCCATTTTTTAAATTTTATTTCATTTTTATTAACTCTCGTATTGCCCTTTAAAGATATATACTGAAATTTGGTCCATAGCATACTTTTTTTAATATATTTTCTATAATTTGTTTTCTATTGCCTTGTTTTATAATCGGTAATGTTTGTCTAAAGTCACTAGAAATAATCATTACTTTACTTCCACAAAATTCTTCATTTTAATAGACATCTTTAGATAACCTATACTGCTTCAAAAGCATGTTTAGATGACATTGTTATTTTATCCCAAACAATAACTTTAATGTCTTTTAACTTTTTTCCGTCATCGGAATTAGGTGTTGCAAGTTTTTTTATTAGTTACATTTAATGGCAATATAAAACTGATATGTAATGTCTTTCATTAATTTATAAATTTCAGTTATTCCTGACCACGCAACTGGTAATACAGGAATGTTTTCTTGATGTTAATAACAAATTATTTAATTAAGGAAGTATCATTTCCACTTTCATGTCAAAATTTTTTTTATTATTTTGGTATACATGCCCCTAAAGTATAATAAAATCTACAGCTATATTCATTGTTTACTTTGTCTGTGTGACAAAAATGGTTATGAACGCGTTTCATACCCAAAAAGTTCGAAAAAATGTTATGGCACGAGCCAATCGATATACCAACTTTAGCTGTTGATGTGCTGGGGCGTCCGAGGCATTCGTCATCTTCACGGCCATCTTGGAAATGCTTATACCACTCGTACACATGTTCTTTTCATAGCAGACTCACCATAGGTCTTTGTTAACATTTCACACACTTTGTTACACTTTATTTAATTTTTTACGCAAAATTGAATACAAATTCTTTGATCCATTTCTTTTAACAAAAGAAAATCGCCGAGTTCATAAAAACATGTCGAACCTTAGCAGCTGCCACTGACAAAGTAAACAATGAATATAGCTGTAGATTTTATTATACTTTAGGGGCATGTATACCAATATAATAAAAAAAATTTTGACAATCGGATTCTCCAAATCAGCGAAATTTAAAAATTCCGGGTATTTTATAAACACACCTCGTAAACGCGCCAATTAGTTAGAGGGATTAACATTGAGTTATCCCTCGAACCTAATTGAGTGAGAGGCGAAAGATTGTCCCGCTGCCTATTGCGCGGTAGCGAGTAAAATTAAGCAGCTGCATTACCCAGTCTGAACTATCCTTCCTCAATCTACTGGGACCAGTACTCGCTCTCGCGGTGACAAAACCATTGCGCGCTTTGTCATTTTCAGAGTGAGGAAAGCCTACTTCTGCTTATTCGGCCAACTATTTCCCTATTGTGCGGGAAATAGAAACGCCAAACAGGAAACTTAAACTACGTCAATGTGGTGATGTGAAGGGGCTATTGTACGCCTTTTTATTTTCTCAAAGGCACTGACATGATTAGGGGGAAAACACTTTACAAACGAAGAAAAACTGTTTGTTTTTGAGATTCGTTGCTGGGTCCAACACACGAATATTCCTCTTTCTCTAAATCTTCTTGAGATTTAGCGAAAAGAAGAGAGAGTAACTCTAGTACGTTCCAGGTCGTTATTCTAGAGACTAACAAGAATAGCGCTTAACTTTGAAATCAAAGAAATATTGAAAACTGAACGAAATTAGTACAAAACGGTTAATGTCGGCAAACATCCGGATTAGCCTTAAGAAATATTTAATTATTTATAAAGTCTTTGATAATAATTGATCTGTCTTAAATTCAGTCGGACATTTAACATACGCATTTCGCTTATAATATGGAAGCGTCCACCAGAAAGTGGTCAGCGGGCGTGCGCAGCGCATTTTTTGCGTAAAAGGCGCTCTATTCAACTCGCTCATAATCCTTCGTTGAGTGTGTTAGAAAAAAAGAAATCGAACCATTCGAAAGTACAAGCCTTAAGCCGCAAAACCCTAAATTTTCAAGTTGGAGAAATAAAGGGTTCAAAAGTTATAAGATTAAAAGGACAGCAGCTAGCGGCCGCACGCGCTCTTCGCACATGCTCGAGTAAAAAATTAAGGGCAGCAACATTTACATCTATAAAGTCGCATACAAGCGCAGCGCGTAGAGCGCATGCGGCCTCTCGCTGCTGTCCTTTTAATACTTCTTAACCCTCTATTTCTCCAACTTGGCTATTTAGGGGTTTGTAGCTTATCACTTTCGATTAATGAAATTTATTGTGAAAAAAATGATGTATTTTTTTGTGATTGTCCGTCTATTCAATATGAATTTCCGACCAGAAAAAAGTGTTTTGGAGTAAGAATAATAGCACCATTAGAAAAACCAGGAAAAAATCTATTGCTATACATGCTTTCTTTTTTCTGACGCACTCAACGAAGGATTATGGGCTATAGAATTATAGGATGAAGAGAACGCCCTTTACGTAAAAAATGCGCAGCGCGCGCCCGCTGACCGGTTTCCGGTGGACGATCCCATATATGTTAAACAATATCAGATAAAGACAATATAAAAGATTAACGTTAATGTTAAGTCTACCTTGTAAAAAAAAATTGAAGATGTCCCCAAGGTCTTCAGGGAGTTAGTGCTCGGCTTCTCACGCTGAAGGTTGGGTTGGGTTGGGTTCGGGTTGGGTTCGGGTTGGGTTGGGTTGCAGATTTGAGTCTCATCGTCGGAAGATATTTTTTCAGTTACATACTAATTTATAAATTAAAGTAATGTTATTCTATAATGAAATATATATGTAGATATTCGTATTAAAAATGATTAAATAATAGAATTTCAATAATTAAAATATTTCTATATGTTAATAGAATCGCGCGATAAATCATGTGATTAAGCAAGTGTTAAAGTATGTACCCTACTAATCCAAAACATTGCAACAACGTTGTGCAGTGGAATTGTTGCAATGTTCTGACAACGTGGTGAATGTCCGCTTTTTGCGTTGGTTAGATAAGATTCATGCAACCTTGCTGCATCGTCGGGTAAAATACTTACATGGTCTTAGTTGTTTAACCAACGTTGGGTTGAGGTTTGTAAAAGTTGCGGGATCACCGACTAAGAGAATTGATGTCTCGAAAATGGTGCTACAACGTTGTATTAACGTTGTTCCAAGAACCTATCCTACTCGTGGTTAATTCAACAACTTTGTAACAACGCTGGTACAATGTTGCGTCGACAACCTCTTCATTGAAGTGAAGAAGCTTAGCAAGGTTGGTTGAACGACGTTGCAACATCGGTAGTACAACATTGCGTCAACAAACTTTCAATCAATATGGAAAAAATATTTATTATAATTAAGTTATACCTGTAGCTTAGATCAAGAAGCAGCGGATAAATATGTTAAACACATATTTAAACAGATAATTTTACGTGGGTACTCATTTAATTAAATTAGCCTTTTCAAGTCTTCCCACACCTTTCCAATCCAGACCAAGCTTCTCCAAGCTTTCCCAAACCCCTCCGGCAGCTCAAAATTTATGCACGATCTTCAAGCTTAACTGTGCATGAACTAGCGGTGGCCGTGCTCGCTAAAGCGCTCATTCGTCTTTTGCCGATTAGAGGGTTGAGGTTCGATTCTCGAAAAAATCTCCTTTTTTCTCATATTTTGCTTACTTTGCTCCCCCCCCCCTGTATGGGCATCCAAGCTGGCCGTCAGTGAGTCTACTTAAGACTACCGTACCGTACCGTACAGTTACCTGTCCGCAACGCCGCCGCCAGAGGGCGTTTTGCAATGACAGCCAACTAGGGTGATTCCGGTCGCACACTTGTAGTTAGTCGCGTTATTCAAATTTCTTTAGTATATTTAGTCCGATAATTAGTTAATATAATTAATAAATTTCATTTAGTACGAGTATTAGTTTAATATAATTAGTAAGTTTCATTTAGTATGATTATTAGTTTAATATAATTATTAAGTTTCATTTGAATTGCGAAAGTGTGACAGACCTTTTCCGTACCTTATCTGTTATAGCGTACCAGCGGCTGAGTACTGTGAAACCGTATTTGAAGAGCCCGGCTCGAGCACCGAACTCGACCATTGTATATAATTTAATTATTATTTTGAATAAAAATTTATGTCATTTTATACATTTAATCTCGAGTTGAGAATTTATTTCGAACCTACATCATCCTCCGGGAAAAGTTACTGCAGTCCTAGTATCACACGGCTGTGAGAGTTAACCCGCGCGTGGAGTACGCTGCACTTGCTGCCACTTATTAGTGTATGCCTACCTCTAACGTTACAAAATTATAAATATTTTTTTCTATATCGACTGAAAGGTTGTTCACGCAATGTTGTACTACCAGGGTTGCAAAGTTGTTAAACGAGCCTTGCAAAGTTTCTTCACTTCAATGAAGAGGTTGTTGATGCAACGTTGTACCAGCGTTGTTACAAAGTTATTGAATCAACCAGGAGTATGGTAGGTTGTTGGAACAACGTTAATACAGCGTTTATATTCTTTTATATTCTCTATAATATAATATACTTTAATTTTATGCAGTTCTCTTCGTTTTTATTTCACTCCTGAAGCTCATTAAACCAAAACAAACAGTTTTAAAGATTTTGAAATAAAAAAAAACTTTGAAAAATGTTTAAATAAAAAACAACATTTTCAAATTCCATTTTCAAAATTACATTTACATTTGAGGCAATTATCAATATATTTTATAGATATTTTTAATTGATTTTAACATATTTTATTGCATCTACAACGCTTCGTTCGTACGTCATAGGGAATATAGTAATATTTTATTTCTGTATTAGAAAATTATTCTAAAATAAGTAGGTGCACGTTATTAATTATGACTTTTTTCCAAATAACAGAAATATCAACAAAAATTACAATTATTAGGTTTACCGAGCGAAGTTAGGAGTGAGGAATATATAGCTAGTTAAAAATTAAAGGAAATATATTCACTCAACCCAGTCATTCATAAACACATCCACACTATAAATACACTCACACTTTAAAAATGATGTATAGGTGATAAAAAAAAATTAACATAAACTCATCTGTTTGCTCAAGTTGTGGTGTAAGTCTTGGTTTTCGCTCAATTTAACGCGCCTACGCTTATAAGGAGCTATGATCACATGCTTGGTCTCTGAGTGATTAAAGATCTAGTTCAACGAGGTGTTTGAGGTCCGTCGTCTTAAATCCGCACAAAGATGGAATGTTGCACAGTTTGTTTGAGAGAGAGTTCTAAAAGCGCGCATTGCGACTGGTATTTATGAAAAAATGCCGTAAATATGTAGGTTCTTTAAGTCGAAGGCTTTTATACATAAAAATGGCGTTAAAATACATTCTTCGAGCATCAATGCGCCACTAGTCCAGCTGCTTTCTTTAGGAGGTGATGTGCTCATTCTTCCTAACAACGTACCTAAATCACCCATACGTATTATGCAGTCTCTAAACATATCCTCTGATCAACCTGCGGTTTCCACGTTAATTTGATGTCCAAAGCTATAATGCCACGGAGATTTTTCGCTGCCTTCAGCAGCAAGCGTCTCCGCGACTCATGTGCAATTTTTTTTTCCCTCCTTTTCCTCCTTCTGGCGAACGAGATAACGAGATTCACCGCATTGCGAACGCAACCGTGCCTTCGCTAATTTCAAAGGTTTTTTTTTCCTTTTTTTCTTAAATTTGAGCGGTATTGCGCGGTACTAGCTGCCTTCCCCGAGGCATCCACTGCAAATCGTGACGACTTCGATTACTCTGTGATGAGTACCCGGGTAAGCGCAAAATGCTTTGGCTACCGTCGGATAGCGAAACGCGGCGTAACGTCATACGATGCCTACTGTGCCGGAAATTTTTTTCTTTTTCATTAACATTGCTCGTGCAAAATTTTTTTTTCTCAATCAATCGAAGCGTCTAGTATATCCCTATCTGTAAGTGGAAATCATATTTAGATAGTACCCTGGAAAATTTAGGCAATTGATGTTTTGTTTCCATAGAACTAACGCTACGATTTACCTAAATGTAAGTAAAAGCAGTTGTTGTAACTGTCAGTTAATTGGTCGGACTTTTGTATCTTGAACCATTACATTAAAGTTGCACTCAAATTTCTTTACCTCGGAATTTCAATAGGTAGGATAGAGTAGTGAATAGACTTTCATCGGACTCAAGTGATAGGAAAGCTTCGTTAGAGTTTTAAGGCTAATAAAGACCTACGCCTTATGGGAAAACAAAAAGTAGTACATTCTTTATTCTGGCTATGCCTTAAGGGGGTCCACCAGTGTAACCGCTCAAAAAAAAGGTGATTTTCGGGAATTATTTAAAAAAAACTAATGAAGCAAATCTTTTAAAATTTGAAGAACGTTTTTATTTGACATTAAAAAAGATAAAGTAATTTTTTAAAATAAAAATCATGAATTTTGCGGGAGTAATTGCTCATCACTCGGACCTCCAAAAAAAAGTACCCCCACTGCTGCAGTGATTTCAACCTTCCAAGTGCCTGAAAAAAAAAATATTCCATTAAAGTAGAAAATATTTTCCCTACCATGACCTAAAATTTCGAAAAAATTTATTGAGATACTCTATGCGATGTCTACTGTCGAACGGTTACTGCGAAACTAAACAAGACGTTCGGATATACCTGCCTCTAGCAGCTGTAAACACGTTTGAACACGTATAATAGTCGAAATTGTGTATATATATACACTTATATACTCAGACGAGCACCGAAATAGACTATGGTGAGATTTACGATGCCGCCTGAGCCCGTACAATAGCGATCTTCCGACCTTTCGGCTCGGCACGTTTCTGACCTTCGAGCAGCTGCCACTTACAAGGCTCCCAGTTAAAACTATTTGAGATACTGCCTCGAAATTTTTCTATCATATTCTTGAAGCTATAAACTATCAAATAAAGTAAAAAAAAAATTTTCAAAATAAAAAAGATTTCACACTGGTGGATCCCCTTAAAAGGCATAGAATAAAAGTTTCTTTTTCTTAAAAAACTTACATTATAAATGTTTTCACACTTGTGAAATTATCTTATCATTTTACTTTAGTCCATGTAGTAATAGAATCAGCTGACAGTCAATGATTTAAGACATTCATGATGTACATAAAAAGTGTCTAGCCTCTGCTAGATGTCCATAATACGTATCATAATTCTATTATAACGTTCATTTGAGGTGCGAGACCATCAGAGACAGCGAGTGGAAGAAACCGCTTGCGCTACCTCAAAGCCTCTTTACTTTTATTAAAAACTATTTATTTCATTGACATCATTGGCCTCAACTGAGACGTGAGTGAAGGGAAACCCTCTGGTTGCAATTATATTTTTCTTTTTTCGTGCGTGTTAGACGAGTCCTGCAGTTTTTCGTTTATTTTGCAAACGAAATCCCTCATGCCTCGTTTGGGCGGTGGGGTTTGTAACGCGGCGGATTGTCGCACGTTTAACTCCCGAATTCAAGTTATAAAAAAATGCCTAAAAATCAATTTAAGCAGCCAGTAGGGATGCCCCTCCACCTCTCGTCTCGAGCCGTTTTATAATTAAACATTTATTTATTATATTTATTTTTTTTTGCCTACGCTAATACGCGTCGACGAGCGCCAGAATCTTCTTTTAGTGTCAAGAATCACCAAAAGAAGATCCCGCTGCAACCTCCAGGATGCGGCACTCCGTCACTCAGAACATATACAAATGTTGCAGATGCATAAGTTACGCATTCATAATTTTTTATCTCTCTTTTTGCCTTTGCCTCCATGTCATTATTATTTTTGCTTTTCTTTTTAAAATTCTCTCGAAGAATCTTTTTTATGCCTAAAAAAGGGCTTCTCGAATATTTTCTTGCCTTTAAGGCATTCGAGATTAACTGGCTTTTTAATGCAACATTCGATTTGCTCGCAAATTCAAATTCGCCTTCGAGTGGAAAATTCCATAAAAAAACTTTGTCTTCTGGCTTCGATTGGCCTCAGTATGTCTCGTTTTACGTAGGAATATTAAAACATCAAAATTTTTATTCAAAGTACCTACATGAGATACTGTTCGTGCTTACAGTTTCAAGGGAAAAGGACATTGGAGTGGGACAGAAAAATTCGGAGCACAACAACATTCTGATGAGGTGCCGATCTTCACCGCACCAATCAGAGAGCGACATGGCAACAGAGCGACGCATGCCGGGGGCCTGGACGAACTGGACGATGCTTACCTAGACGACTTCTCTGTCATTTATAAATTATTCACGCATGCACGTGTCTATCCATAACCTGAAACTCAGCTAAAAGTTCGAACGTCTCTGACCGTTTGACCACACGACTCTACCATTGGCTAGTCGCACATTTAAACACGTGCAACTTGCGATATTGCAATAAAATAAATTATAAAATAAATCGAGCTGCACTGCTCGACTTTTAATTTCTCGTCTTACATAAATTTAAAAATAAGACATAAATATAATGACGGAATCGTCTTTTTCATAATTTGTATTCTACTTATGTAAGCGAGGAAGCTACTGGGCCGCTCCCATGCTTAATTAAATTCCCCCGTTATAAGTCATTGATATAGAGACTGAAGAGCAAAGCACCGAGAATCATGTTAGTCTTAATCCACAAAGAACAACCATTTCTTTTACTTTAATACACGTTGACAACGCCCCTGTAAATATGATTTAATCCATAGGAGTGCGGACCTAGAGAACCCGAGATCGCGAAATTTTCTCAACAGTCTTGAAGGAGAGATGGTGTCCAACCCCTAACTGAAGTCAAAAAACAACAGCAAGGTGATCATCCTTCTATCAATACCTGTACTTATATGTTATCAGTCAGTTTAAGCAGGGCTGTCTGAGTACTATGATGCTGTCTGAACCCTTCCGGTAAAGGATGGAGGCCGTGGAGAGATAGCTAGTAATAGTGGCGGATCCAGACCTGCTATTTAGGGGGCGGCGAAAGTAAAGTAGTATAAGCGATGACCTTTTTTTGCGTATTATGATATCTGTAGAGCTTAAAATGTGGATTTTATTCAAAAAATCTTTTTAAAAGAAACTATCACTGTTGGGGGGGGGGGGGGGGGGG
>UELU01078752.1:0-15559 GCA_900490025.1 Megastigmus dorsalis
GCGTGTATGAGTGCGTGTGCGTTCGTGCGTCATTGCGTGCGCGTATTTGTGTGTGTGCGTGTGTGCGTATGTGTGTGTGTGTGTGTGTGTGTGGCACTATGGTGCGCCAAAACAAACCTGCCTCGTCAGAGGTTGATGACCCTGTCTCAAGGTCAAGTTTGTTATGACGCCCCATAGTGCCACTATAACTACTGCTGTACATTAGTGATGACCACATTTTAAGTCTTGTCAAGTTTTTCATGTTTAAACCCAAACATGAGTGTTTATCAACTTACATGAGCGTTATAATCGTTTTTCCACTGTTATTTTAAAAGGAATCACACCTAGCAAAAAATGTTAAATAGAGAAAAGTTTCAATTTTTTGTGCTCTACAACTTTTGTATTTAATACTTTTATGAGAAATTAATATTTTTTATGTTAAAACCCAAAACGGAATAATTTTTAGCTATTTTAAGAGTTTTTCGCCGTTTTACCACTGTTCGAATTTCTCCAACAAAAAAGTTTATAAGAAAGAAAAGTTATGTTTTTTTATGCCTTACAAATTTTACATTTAACACTTTTATATAAAACTAATATTTTTTGCTAAAAAGCGTTTTTTTTGTATTTTTTGTTTATGCGCGCAACAGAAATTCGTTTCGAGCCAAAATATGTTATTGTTTGTGGTGATCGATGGTATAGATTGATGATGATATGTTATTTTTTGAAAATATTCAAATGGTTGCGTCTCACGTGAACGAGCGTTGGAGGGCCTCGCTCTATTGTGCATTAAAGCACAAATAAGATTTCTATACTTCACTTTATTTCAATTTCATATATGTCAACAAAAACACTAATTCCTGATCAGACGATTTTCTGATGTACTTGAAAGGTATGTATAATTATATTATTATAGATATAATATTATAGATATATTACTATGTAACGATGCAAATGCCGGGCATCTGTGTTAAAAAGATAGGGAACAACTATATACAGTCATTTTATGATAAATTACTCCTAAATTACTCCTGATAATGATCGCTATTTTAATTTTTGTTGTTGATGCTTTATTAATTAGCTTAAAGATTTTATATAAACTGTGAAATATTTTGTAATATTTAATTTTGTTATCTCTTAAAAAGTAAATTTAAATTTGAAAAAATATAATTTATTTTATTTTATGACACATGTGTGTGTCACAGTATCCCCTGAAAATATTTGATAGCTAGCTTGAGAATCATATCGAGGATGTCTATTTATAATAAAAAACTTAATTCCCAAATTCATAAAAATATCATCGTGTGGAAAGGCTTCGCAATGAAATTCTATGTCAGTTAAACGATTTAATTGCAAAGCCGATAACATAATTTTGTTATTCGTCAGAGATTTTTCATAATTCTTTTCTTTCTGTTGAATTGTCTCTGAATATGTAATCGGATATCTATTCTAAAATTTGATTTTAGCCTTATGGTACACTTTTTGTAAATGATGGCACTATTTTCTAAGGATTGCGAATTGTAGTTTTTTAAGTATATATCGATAGGCATTAAAATTTTTACTAATATACTAACTCTATAAGTTTCAGAAATTTTGACATATTTCCAATAAATTTTGCTGACCCATTCTAAACAGTGGCTCAGCAATGGAACTTTCTGACTGTGTAAATTTCTAAATACAATATACAATAGAAATACAAAATTAGTTTATTTTTATAAATAATTTTATGCGCAAACATTGTTGAATTGAATTCTGCAATCATAATCCTAATAAAATTGAAAATAATACACTTGAATCTACATCGAAAAACATTAACTAGTTGTTAGTGCCGAAGTATACATGATACCATATCAAAAAGTGTGCGTGTACTACAACCAGGTCTGTTTCAGTATTATGGTGATTATTATGTATGTATAAATTAATCGATACTAAAAACAATATACAATAGAAATACAAAATTAGTTTATTTTTATAAATAATTTTATGCGCAAACATTGTTGAATTGAATTCTGCAATCATAATCCTAATAAAATTGAAAATAATACACTTAAATCTACATGGAAAAACATTCACTAGTTGTTGGTGCCGAAGCATACACGATGCCATGTCAGCAAGTGTTCGTGTACCATAACCAGCTCTGTTTTCAGTATTATGGTGAATATTTGATATGTATGTATAAATTAAAAGATACTAAAAACAAGTTACAATAGAAATACAAAATTAGTTTATTTTTATAAATAATTTTATGCGCTAATATTGTTGAATTGAAATCTGGAATCATAATTTTAATAAAATATATATGCAATAATAATTTTAATATAGAAAAACATTCACTAGTTGTTGGTGCCGAAGCATATATAATTATTTTGTATCAAGAAGTGTGCGTGTATTTTGTATATTCCTGTCTACAACCTAACCTATTCCCTAATGCGGCCAATGTTGAAAAGATCTGATAAAACCTAGTGAAAAGGGTGCAAAAGCCTCATAGCCTATGAGGTTTTTGCACCAGAATTTGGATTTTTTTTATAAGTTTTTATCAGACCTTTGCAATAGGGGTACCTTTGACGGTTAGATGACGTACATTCGTTATTCTAATTTGGAGGTTATGGGATTGGTTAGGTAGATTTCTTCATTATCTTTCCGTGTCTCTAGTATATACAAAGTTTGCTTGGTTGGTAATGTCGCACGAGCGCTCTTGAGTGAGTCCGACGTCCTTTTAAATAGGTTATTTTTATCTTTAACCGGCTGTCCGATTAGCGCGTGTCTAATTTCTTTATCAAAAGCATCGCAAACTTTCTACACGAATTCATCCTCGGTATACCCTAGCTCGAATTCTTTAGAAAGTCCGAAGACGTATTTCGCGTAATTGACACGATTAAATTTTCCGTTTTGCCGATCTTCACCGAATCCTACTTTGCGCTTAGCTGTTTGTTGTACGGGCGTGTTCCAATAGCGTTCGTTTAATCTGTGGCAAAAATCGCGATAGCTTTTAACTTCATCTTGCTGGAGATATCACGATTCTTGGGCGGAATCTTCCAGCACTTGCGAAATGATGAATATCAAATCCGCGAAATTAGGCTTCATAAGCGCGACGTATTTGTCAATTTCTAACAAAAACTTCATTGGCCTTTCCGCATCGAAACTTTTAAATTTCGGTAGAAGAAAACTTAATCTGTCGATTAAATGCTCTGTTAAGCTGTACGGATGCATCAACAGGCTTTGATTCTATGATTTCTCGAATCTCATCAATTACGCCTTTATTTTTATCAGTATTTTTTTTCTGAAAAGACATTGTCTGAACTTTAAATCTAAATCGTATAAGATCATAGCTATGAAACAGAGACTTATTCTTAGAGGAAGTTAATTAACACTCATCAAGCTACGATAAGAATTTTCATTACTTGAAAGAAATATAAGTCACAATAATCAACTAGCTTATTTAATGCCCGTAAGAATGAAAATTTTTATATCTTATTGGATGTATTTGAAAACATTTTATTTTAAAGAAGTCATTGATATAGCTTCGAAACCTTAGCATAACAACACTCAAATACGATTATTCACAATAATTTAATTCGATCAATTAATTAATTATCGAATGTTTTGGAGAGCACGCTAAAACTAGAACAGTCAAATGAAATCCACTTACAACAATTTAATTGAAAAATTTAGCTTCTAGTAGCCTGTAATGCTGTCAATTATTATACCTTCGCGTTATGCCTATCAAGCTATAAATTTTCAAATCGTCTCGAATTTTTCGAAAACACTTTTTTTTAAGAACAATACGCAATTCATACTAAACCTTACAAGAAACTAATTTGTAACAGATTTGTTAAAGAAATCTGCTGTTTGTATACAGCTATAAAATTTCATACTTATGGTTTTGAAAATACTTTATTTCTGAAAACGGGACTGTTTAAGTTCGGATCGGGAGTAAAAGTAATAGCAAATAAGAATCATTTTTTATTTATTGATTTATTATTTTTTTTTAAAGACATGTTTTTTACATTCTAGCTTACAATTATCCGACATTTGCCTGTATAACTAACTGTAAATTTTATATTTTTTGAAAATACTTTCTTTTCAATGTGGCATTAAATCAAATTTCGATACTAGTACGATAAAGTGATCCAAGTAGCTCGTGTACAAACGTTCACACAATACGAGGGTGGAATTTATTTCTCACTCATGAATCTAACCATATTTTATTACCCAACGTGTGAAAAGCTTAATTGAACGCATTTGTCTTTTTTGACCTCATAAGATTATTGACAGTAATTTAATTTTTAATATTAAGTTGTTATATACGTGCAACGCTGATCTCTACGAGAGATGAAACAATCCATTAGGATTATCCAATCATTATACTTTCGTAGATTCTTCAATTAGTATTTAAATAAAAGTTAAGCAAATCTTGTATTTATATAAATTTAAAAATTTTAACGTAAGAAATATAACTTTATCTGAGAATTTAAAATCAGTAGAAAAATATTTGATTGAGCCCGTGTTTTTAATATTTAAAAGTACGTGTAGTTGTTTAAATACAAATCAAGCAAACCTTGAGCCCTGATTCCTAAATCCGAAAGATTAAAAAATTCAGTTCTATATTCCCCCGTAAAAATAGGATGTTTCAGAATAGAAGGATTAAATAATATTACTTACAACAATTTTATTTGCAGAATTATATATTTTTATATCTGCTGATATGGGTTTTCGAAAATAATTAAAAAATTTTAATAGTGTCTTAAGGAGATGTCGGAGCTATAATGACTGTCATGTGACCTAACATTGTTTTTCTTAATATAACACTAGTTTAAGTATATCTTACAAAAAGAAGAGAAGAGCACTCTTCACATTTCAATAAAGATTGCATATCACTCTTAAGAATTTGATTCTATAGTAAAATGCGGCTAAATTATTGGAAAAAAGTAAGGCAGCGCCTTTTCAGTGTGACCGGTTTTGAGACATGTCTTATTTATATATTATTGAAGAATATCAAAGTTATAAACGTTTATATTCGATTCAAGGAGAAGAGCACCCTTCATATTTCAATAAGGAATAATTCTATCACTTCAGATCTATGTTATTTTATTAAATCTAATCAAATTTCTGGAAAAACATCGCGAGGTTAAGCGACGGTCATTCTTGACTCCGGCATCCCCTTCAAATACTTAGAATATCTTAAAAGTGTGACTGATTGGATCTCGTAATCTCAGAGATCGAATAATTAAGTTAGTTTATTTACAATAAATAAGATGATTTACAATGAGCATATTTAATCCTTTGACGCTGGGATGAACATTTTTTCTTCCCAACTTTCGGCGCTGTAAGTTTTTATGTAAACGTCTCAGAAATAATTCTAAATGCAGTATCACCTATCGCTTAAAGTCTCATCTTTTAATCGACATCACGAGAAGATTAATCTAAATGGCGATCGAAAAAAGTTATAGCTTATTTTTAGAATCAAATGCATAATTTTTTGAAAACTTGCAGCGCTGAAAGGTGCAAAGAAAAAATGTTACGTCATTAAAAGCTAAAGAATAATTAATTAGGATTATTTAAAATAATTACATTTACACAAATTACTTATGATCCGCCAGTAAAGCGGAGAATTTTAGTACCTATATTCTCGAAAGTACCTTATTTAAAAAGTGCTCGGACAGAACTTGGGATCGTGTGAATAAAGTCAGTCGAATAAGACTATTTACAAAAATTTAATTTTAATATTAGCTTAGTTTTATTCTTAGTTATTAATCTTACAAGTAATTAATCTTACAACTTTAAGATTAATTCATATTTGATTTATATTCTTTCCAATGATTTGGAAAGGGCCTTATTTCGAGAAAGAATCGCATTCCACATCTCAACTGAATTAAATTTAATAATTCGTTACTACTTACCAGTACTAATGAGGATTATTATGCCTTATCGAATGTATCCGAAAATAATATTTTTCAAGAAGGACGTGCAGCACACATCTTAACAAGAGAGTACGATAATTAACTATACGCTATCACTGCTAAGTTATTAGATTAGGTTAAAAATATTTCATTTTCAAAACGGAATTATTGAACTTTAAAAGACCATAAAAAAAGATTATAAATAAGATTATGAATAGTGCAACGCAAACACTATTATCGGCGTTGCTAGTTCAAGTATTTAGCCCTAGTATACGGTGCCAAGGAGCTTCCTCCAAATTTCGGCTCCTGGGATCGTTGGCGAACTAACAGTTGCTAAGCAGATTGCAACTTACTTGCTGCGCCATGCATCAAAGTACTAGATTTGATAATCTCTGTTAACTTTTGAAGTCGGCAAAAATCCGATTTCACTTTAGTGTGGTGGAATAATTACCTAAAAAGTCGATTACCGCGCAACTGCGCGAACTTTCGGCAGTTCAGTATACACATGAAAATCTCCGTACGAGCATAGATTATCACGTGCGTAGATTTTCCATACCTTTGGCTGGGGAAAAGTGAAAAATATTCTTAGAAGAAAATCATTAACAGTAAACAAAATGTACTTAACAAAAGTGAAATAATTATATAAAGATCAAGCAGCGCGGATAGCAAAATAGACGCGAGAAGCTCTAACAGGTGAGAACCGTCACTAGCCGCACGCGTGAGATAGATAGATATATAGATATAATGATTATTTGTAACTTTTTACAAAATTTAAATACAGTCTCAATATATGTATATACATTCTTTCTCGCTTTGTAATGTCACAGTCATATTTATACCTAAAGTTTAGTCTAATAAGTTTATAAAAATAAAAAATAGTGATATCAAAGATGAGTTACAAATACAATAAAAATTCAGTCTTTAAAATCTGTCACGACATTCCTTTAAAAATTAAATTTATATACAACATGGTCTACAAACAAGTTACAGCAAGGTTGCGCGAGCTTTCACACCTCATTACTAGCACAATGTATGTCCATTCTTTCCTTAAATTACATACATACTCGAATCATGACATAAAGGATAATAAATTAGGACAGGACGATGTACAGGATTAGGACAGGCTCACATGTCGCTTAACCTATATTGAACAATCTAATCTAGATTGAAAAGGAATCTCCTCAAAGCAGTCTTGAACCTGCGGAGTGATGGTAGAAAAAATTACAGCAGGAAGAGAGTTTCATGAATGCGTACCCTGCACTTGGAAGGTGTTATTTTCCACAGTTGTACACATTCGGGGAATTGCGAGATCTTTTAATTACCTCACCGAGAGTGTGCGGACATGAAAAACGTCTCTCGGATATCATCGATCGCCCTGCCAGTGGTTAAAGAGAAGTCTACACATTCCCGGATACATTGAAAAAATATCACTTGCGGCAGGCAGCGAACACGGTAATCTTTTACAGACAATGGTCAAAACGAATATCAATCGGATGTCACGCGCGAAAACCATTCGTCCCTACAATATTTTCTCTCTCTCTCTCTCTCTCTCTCTCTCTCTCTCTCTCTCTGGATCGGCAATTCATCTTTTGCTGCTCTCTACGGTTTCTAGCTAAGGTGACGGCGCTTTTTCACCAGGAAGGACGTAAGCGTGGTATTCTTACCGTCAGACGCCCGGCTGCTCGTCACATTGGAGGTTGGCTGAATTTTTGTTATCAAAAAAAGTACTGTTTAGTTTCTTCTTAGCCCCCTCAATTTTTGAGGTTAGGCCGCGATGTCACTCACGCCTGCATTTTTCGACGAAAACAAGCTACCCTTTACAAAATTTCTTATTCCAAGGTTAGACACACTTCCTTACTTTTCGCTGAGTCCTTCATCGCGCTGACTAGCGCCTACGCCGTTTCCCCCAGATATTTTGTTGTTAGAGCCCTCGAGGCCCCGCTAGGTGGCAACAGTCAAATTCGTATCTCGCGTGCGACCGGGCACGTAACTGGTTACATATAGGGCCACCTCTGCCTCTGCATGTGTTACCCGTTTTTGCTCTCGAACAATTGTCTGGAGTTTCTTGGAGCCCAGTTAATTACCTTGGTGGCATCGGTGCATATCTGACTACCAGTAGAGGGATTTCATTTTGAAACTTTATACCTTTGTCATGCATTTCTTGCTATTTCGAGAAAGCAGCTTGCATCTGTCATCGTTTGGTCACACGACTTACTGGGCCATCCTTTCCGTGCACAAAGTGCAACAATTTAGTGCATGTAGCATATACTGCACTCCGAAGATCTTCGCATCTTCGCGCGATGTGCGTTGCTTAATCGCAGATAAGGCTCCCTCGACAATCACTGTCGAACCCCTGACTACACTCATGCTCAGGAGTGGCTCGAGTAGCATGAGGCTTGGCTCTCCAATTTCTCCAGGATCACTACAGGCCTTGAAACAGCATCGCGAGGGCTCGGTCTCTCCCGTTTCTTCAGTAGGTTTCTCGCGTGATAAGGTCCGTGAGATGCAAGACGACTCAGAGATGGTGCCTCCCAATGCTCAGCCCGTGTGTCTCTCTGACATTGTCACTGCCATCTCTAAAATTCAACAGGACATGGCTGAGCTGAACTCAACCATCTGCGCCGATCTAAGTGAGACTCGAGCCGCCGTCGCTTCTCTTACATAGCGTGTTCAAGCGCTTAAGAACACTGAGGCGATGTGAGGCCCTCCGTCTAATGCGGGCAATGATCCGGACATGCTTGAGGTCGTCATCTCGAGTGTACCGCGTTCTGTCGCGATTGATGACGCGGCAACTTTCACGCGTCTTTTGACATTTATCCGGCTGCCTCTACTGCTTGGCTCAGCTTTACGAATGCGTGAGTGGCTTTCATCAGGTGCTTCTGCGCCGCCATCCTCCTCAGCACCCTCTGCCACTCGAGATTTCCTAGTCCGCTTAACATCTGTCAGTCTCTAAAGCTGCGACGAGATCTTGGGGGAGGGAGGTAGATATTTCTTCTCGGAAACGTCTGCGAAGTGCAAAGAACTTTAAGCTATGCTAGTTCAATCGTTAAAAATTTGATATTTTTCATGAGAGCATCATCTCCAGGAATTTTTTGCACATTTATCGGAAGGCCGCTCTTCTGCCGACCCCGCAAAATCTATGAGGACTCCCAAATCTTCCATCATTAATTCAATTATCTTCATCAAATTCAAATACAAGTCTAGCTTATCCATCATCAAACTCATCATTTTGTAATTGTAATTATAATTTAATGTAAATCGACTCAAATCACGTTTTACGCTCTTAGAAGCACACTTTTTCGACCTGCCATTCGATATATTAGCTGTTACCGAGACGTTCTTAACCAGTTTTGACACAGATTCTATAGTCAAACTACCTGGCTTTACTTTTTACCGGTATCATAGAGGTAGTAAAAAGGACGGGGTGTCGGCGTGTATATTCGAGAGTATTTTAAAGTTAAAATATTGGCTACTTCTGAACTTTACTTTATAAATGCGCCTGAATTCCTCATATTAAAGCTTACCTACAAAAACCGATCATTACTTCTCGCGGTCGTTTAAAGGCGCCGTCATACCACCTAACACGAATTATTCTTTGACATACTATCTACTTTTTTGCCTCGCTATACCGACGCTATTATTACAGGTGATTTAAACTGTAATATGGCAACATTAAATGCCGATTTTACGCACCTAAAATCTCTTATAGCTGAGCATTCACTATAATTAGTCCCCTCTGACCCTACTCATCACACCATTTATCAGGATCGCATTTCTCACATATGACTCTACCTATTTTTCATTAACAATGTTTCGTCCTTACTTTCGAATCATAAACCTACATCCCCCTTCACAGCTGGTCATGACATCATCAATGTGGCGTTACAATTTTTTCTGCTTTCCATTTCATCACACCTTTCAATCATCCTTCCGGTAGATTCTCTTTCATGTATTCTACTTCTGTTACTTCTTGTTCACATGTGCCTGTTGAAATTCGAAATGTAGGATTATCGTAAATTCTTTCAATGATGTCGTCCCTCTCAGAAATATCTCTCTCTCTTCATTCGATCACTCATGAGGGAGCGGGATAAATTCTACCGTCAGGCTAAGCGCTCTAGGATATCTACGGACTATCTCTGTTTTAACCACTTCCGTAGCACCATCTGTAATCACCTGAATACTGCAAAAAATAAATTTCTTGCGCTAAAATTAAAAAATTCCCCGTATGCAACTGCCAAATCGCGTAAGCTTAGAAGGATGGGCGTTACCATCGGCTCTCATCTCTCCAGAGTCTTTCCGCTCTCTGCTCACTCAAACCAGCTTCGATCCCCTTGTCGTGGAGAGCACATGCTTCTCCTTTTCACCAGTCTCTCAGTGCGAGGTTCTGTAGGCCATAAATGGATTTTCTTGCGGAGCCTCTGGTCCAGATGGCATCTTGGCGATGATGCTCAAACTGGCTGCCCATAATCTTGCGACAAGCGGGCATCCGCTGTGGTTATAGCACCCAGACACCGCTGCTGGAGGCCCTGAATGACGTCCGAAAAGCCATTGACGAGCGTGTGATTACAGCGCTCGTCTTGTTTCACTTTTCTAAATGGTTTGACTTGGTCCCCCATGCCTTTCTCCTCCATAAACTACAGCGAATGATGTGCTCAAAAAATGCTCTGGCATGGTTTAATATCTACCTGTACAAAAGACTCCAGATGGTGGTGGATGAGGGTGGCTCAACAACCGAAATGAGACCCCCTGTTATTTCTTGTTTTCATTAATGACCTTTCATCGATGTTGAGCGTGTCTCGCCACATGATCTGTACAAACGGCACTCAAATTTATTACTCCTTTTCATCTTCAAATCTTCGTGGGGGTATTGCTTCCTTCATTCGCGACTTCTGGCACCACCGCCATTCTCAATATTTTTCTCTTAAGAAGGGCTTGGATGAGAACTTGGGGTTTCCTCGTCTAGACTATGCTTGAGCTGTCTTCAATGTTTTACAGCAACACATCAACATTTGACTTCCATGTAAGTTGTGAGTCTAGTACCGATAATACCGTAGTGGAAATGTAATACAAATTTTTGACCACTGAATAAAATAGCTTTTTTTTACTCGTATTGAGTCTGAGAGAGGCAGTGACCGACCAAACTGACACTGCTTCCGCCGTACGCTAGAGCAGCCCTATATCCTTATCCAGACGATCACGCTGCTTTTGAGCATAAATTTGCAGTTCTTCGGTGAATAAAATTTTTTGCACGCTTCCAGGTTCTAGTACGTTTTGAATGTCGTTAATGTATAGACAGAATAGGAGAGGCCCCAGGACTGATTCCTATGGAACACCTAAGTTTATGGAGAACCATGAGGATTCACCATGTGCACTAGTGTTAACTATTTATTTTCTTTGAGAAAAACAAGAATATAACTACAGGAGAGCAGCTCTGGAGAAACCCATCAGTCTTAACTTGCCCAATAGACGTGAGGGCAAAATAGTGTTAAGGGCCTTGCTGAAGTCAAATAGTAATAGTAAAGTCACCATTTTCTTGTCAATCCCTCGTCTAATGTCTTCAGTAAATTTTAGCAGGGCAGTCTGCGTAGAGTGGAATGGTCTGAAGCCAGTCTGTAGTGGGTCCAGAATACGAGAGACCGCAAGATACTCCATCAGCTGTTCCTAGGCATTTTAATTTTCTCCAGCACCTTTGAGAGAAAACATAGAAGCGCAATGGGACGAAAGTCCGATGGAAAGGAGAGCGCTTTACACTTTCTCAACGGAATTACGTGTGATTTTTTCAAAAGGGCCGGAAAAATGCCCTTTTAGAAAGACAAGTTAAACAGCTTAACTATAACACTTTGAGGAATGCCGTCAACTCCCCGCGCCTGCGATGAGAAGTGAGAAATTCCGAGAATAACATCATCAACATTAATTTTTTTAAAATAAAAACCTTCCTCAACAGCTTATAACGCTATCTACTACATCCCGGGAAGAAATCGATACTCCTACAAAGTGCCTGTTTAGCTCATCCGGTGTGAAGCCGTTCAACTCATCTTCATGTCTGGGTATTAACCGCAAGTCACGCAGCTCCTTCCAGAATTATGGCTACCTAGAGCATCACACAGTCTGCTGTGATAGAAAGATGTTCTCACACTCTTCGTCATTTCGTCCGTCTGTTTTCTAAGAGTACAAAAGTCCTGCAGATACTACAAGTCTTTTGTACGTTTATACCGTCGGTATAGAGTGCCACGCTTACTACAGAGCTGGGCTAGCTCTGCGTCCACCCAGGGCAGCCTACCTTTCTTAGGCGTAAAAGAAGTTTAAGAGGAGCTTGAGAATGATAGCGAGAAAGATATTCGCACAGTGATGTTTGTGATATTTTCTTGTACTGTCGGAGCTGAAAAGATTTTTATGAGTGTGGTTGAATATTATTAGCAATGGTTGCAGTAATTATGTTATGCTTGCTGTGAAAGGGCGTCGGTACGCTGCAGCCATCAAAAATGCTGTCATTATCATCAACTAGAATAATGTCAATCCACGTGGTAGACGTGGGCGTGAAATGCGTCGGACCGTGCTGGACCAGTTGCAGAGAGAGTTCAGCAGTAAGTTTGCGAACGAACTTAGCATCATCACTTGTGGCTATAATCAAAACAATATGTATGCATAGATTTAAGAAAATCTATATCTTTAGGAAAAGCTATTTTAGGCGGCCTATAAATGACAGCTGCTAAGGTAGAAGGGCAGTTGCCACTTTAGATACTACAAAAAATAAATTCAGGAATTTACCTAGCTGTTCCGTGTTGAATGTAGCAAGAATTTAGCATTTCGGGTGTGATTTAACATAAAGGGCAACTCCACCTCCACTCACATTACGGTCCTGCTTAAAAATCTTATAGCCATTGATCCGAATGACATCATCTGTTACATCCGGGCCCAGCCAAGTCTCTGCCATATCAAAAGGATGGTAGGCGGGATTATCAAAAAGAAGTTGACAGATCTGCTGAATATGCGCCTGCAAAGAGTTCATATTCAGAAAACCAGCACGTAACCCCCCTTTTTGCCATTCGGCTCTCCAGCAGCTGAAGCTCCTAGTTAATCGCTTGTTGTAAGTTCCTTATTAGCATCTTTAGCATTTTCAATCTCATCGATAATGTTTTTAGTGCTTGAGCCAGTTACTATAATATATTCCTGCGTCTTATCCCTTTTGCTCTTACTTTTAGCTTTATGTCTATTTATATTTATATTTTTATTTTGGTTTTTATTTTTATTTTTATCTCAAATTACATTGTCTTTAACCTTATTACTATTTCTACTGTGACCATTTTGATTTTCGGTATTCATATTTTGCTTTTCGATGCTGACTTTTGTTTTGGTTATTTTCTTATTTTGTACGGAATTACAAGAAGTATCGCTCTTTTTCTTCGAGTGTTCATTACTTTCAGAGAAAATAATTTTTTTTAAATTAGTAGCAGTGGCGAAGTCATGAGCTCTGCCTCCATCACTTAGTTTGGCTAGGAATTTGTCCTGCCTGTGCTACACGTACTTGAAGCTAAGTTGTTTAGTAACAGCTTTAAGATTTTGGAAATTAGTATATTTTCCTTTTTTAAGGAATTCATTAATGAAAATGGTAGCCTTAGGCAGGGCAGAATCATCACCCAGCCGACTATGATCTAAATTATTAAGCGCTGTGAATTTCGATTTTGCCAATATAGAAGGAATACCCCTCGAACCGTCTCTGATTTTGTGAGAGTAAAGAGGTTGTACTATCAGGATGTCGGTTTTGTTTAGATCTGGCAGGACAGTGCTGAGCACAGCGAATGCGTAATCCTCTGGCACAATATTAGAGGCAGAGCAGTAAAAGTGCTTGAGGCCAAGTATGTTCATAGTTATTTATTAACCTTTAGACTGCCGGGATTTGGAAGAGCATATCGTCCTCAGAAAACTGGTATTTACACGGAAAAAAATTTTGGAATGATGTGGGTTAGTCCTTTGAGATTATAAAAGTTCAAATTATGTTTGAACTATATCAATACATAAATTGTTTTTTGGCGAGTTGAAAAACGTATTATAAAAGTTCAAACATATATGAACTGTATGTTTACAAACAACGGCTCAACGCAGTCCGGTGTTTGTATTACTATAGTTCAGTGCGTGTTGAACTTCTATAGTCTGACGCTCGATGTGCCGCACTTCGATGTTGGGACTCTGAGAGTCCCAAGCTTTGAACTGCCCGAGTTCAGACGTTATTGAATTAATATAATCCGTTGTTTAATATATTTAACTATTAAAACTTTTTCTGTGTATTTTGTTTATGTGAATATGTATACATAATTTAAATAGTTTTTATTCTCGCATACTTTTTATCGAAATTCAAATAAATATAAATTATAAAAACGTGTCATTAATTATAAATATCTGTAATAAATGTAAAAAGTTAAAACTTTTATTTTTTTATTATTTTATTATTTTATTATTAATACAATTTATTATTAATACAATTTAACATATTATTTAAAATACAGTAAAATTACAATTGGTTTAATCAAAGTATTTCAAACGTAAAATGACTGTAATAATACAAGCAATTTACGTGCGTCGGAATTCGGGATTCAGGAAACGGAAGTTACAATACAATACGAACAAACTGTAGTGGAGTACGATCTGTCTTTTGCAACATCATGTGTATAACGGACATTTCGACAGAATTTTAAGCCGGATAAAATTACTGACTGCATATGAGAGAGAACGTCAACTCAGCATCTCGCTCTGCATTCAACATCGATAAATTAAAGGTAATATAATTAAAAGTAATATTAATAATATTATACATAAGTAGACTAACATATATATATACGTAAGATGCACGAGTTTACATATAACCTACAAAAGCAATTTGACGAAATGTTTTATTTCATTGTTTCTCTTATATACATGTGTAATATACTATTTCTATGTTATTCTCGAATATGATATATATACCTTTTACTGAGTAATATTTTCCGCTATAAATGAAACGAATTGATACTTATTAAAAACATATTTGATATGATTTTGATTATACATATCGTTTCTTATTTTACATTAGATTTTTCTTACTTATTACAGCTTTTGATTTAATTGCCAAGATGAATGGTGATTTAAATGTTAATAATGTGAATGTTGTGCATCAAAATCCTGGACTTTCCTTAATACCCAACCCCTTCATATTATATCCTGACCAAAATGGTGATTTATGTTTTCATTTTATTCAATATAGTTTTGGAATTCTCTTTCGCATGTGATGTGCTTGAATGCGAAATACTGATTTTTAGGAGTTGTTCATCCTCTTACATCATACCATACCATTCCTGCAGTACGTACTGCAGAGGGGAATTTTAGAAGTGGCAAAGGTTTTATAGACAATAGAGTTATAGGTTTGTGTAATTTTGATGTTAAATTTGATAGTACTTATTTTTTATACAGAGTTTATAATGAATTTTACATTTTAATTATAAATTTATAGACAAAAGATATAGAGAAAATATTTTCAATGATTTTCCAGTTTTACATTTTAATTTTTAAGTTACATACATTTATTATACATAATCTAAAATAAATATTCCACATATCAATTATTTGAATAAAATTTAATTTGTCATAGAAATGGTTTTATATTTGTGTGTGTGTGTGTGTGTGTGTGTGTGTGTGTGTGTGTGCGTGCC
>UELU01078759.1:0-15100 GCA_900490025.1 Megastigmus dorsalis
AAAGTATACTTGTCTACATTTTTGTACCTTTGTAAAAGATTTTTTTTTTTTTTTTTTTTTAAGAATTCTGTACTCTTAGAGTATACGGTTTAAGAGCTAACACATAATTATCAGTCTAGTGCAATTGAAATATTAATTAATAAGTGAAGTGTTCGGTCTACATTTGTAAATTCAATAACACATTAGTAAATTTTGCGCCCATGGTCCAAACGATATTTTTCGATTCAATGGGTGCAAAATTTGTTTTTGCGCCTCGTTTTGCGGGCGCAAAATTTTATTTTGCGCACACTTATTTTGCACCTCTTTTCACGGGCGCAAAATACTATTTTTTAATGTTGCAGGTTCAAAAAAAGACGCAAAAACGCATTTTGCGTCCACTGAATCGAAATAAATATTCTTCCAAGTGTAAATATTTCAATGTCAAAGTAACAGTTATCCTTATTTATTATACAATAGCCTTGAAACGTCTGTATAGAACAGTTCTGAATAACATCTGCAATTTCCAGTGGATTGCCACTTTATTGCTGTATATCTTCTGTTAATTTATTCTGATAAATCTTTGGTATTGAAAGAGTTTTTTCTGCTGTTGGCTTATTAGTGCAACATCTAACGCCTGTTAATATACGTAAGGGTCATTTTATTCACATTTTATTAATTGTTGCATATCTGAATGCATTTTTAAGGTCTCCAATGTTTGTTAGATCAAGTTGTATTTGAATTGTGCTTCAAATACTTTAGGTAAAGCATTCATTATTGCTTTTGTTAAATATCAATTTGCTGATTTCATGAATTTCAGAAAAGTTGATAAAACATAAATTTGATCCAAACTTAAAGCACTTATTGAGCTTCTAATTAACTGCAATATCGACAGTAAATGACTGCTTAGTAATATTATTCATGCCCTCATATTTGGCTAATTTACTAGGTTCTTTAACAATATCAACAATATTTTTCTTTAATTACTTTAGCTGATTCTAATGACTGTTCTAGAGGACTACCAACTTCTTTAGAAACAGCATTGGTTATTTAATGACATTTGGTAGCTTTTTTTCCGTCATGGTATGTAATAGCAAACATCTTATATAGTGATTGCTTTAGATTTAATTTTGATTTAGCATTTGTCGACAATAACTCTATAATAAAATGTTATTTGAAAATTATTATTCTCATCTACTGTGACTGACTACTATCAATTTTAAGATCTACTAGGAATTCGACACTTTTGAAAATTTTAGAACATTCATCAGGTTTGTAGTCAAATCATCTTATAGACAGGCTAACCAAATTAATGTTAAAAGAGATTGTAAGACCGATAAAAATATATTATTAGGTTTACAATTTTTTAATTAGTTTTCTTAAAAAAAAATGAAAATTAAAAAAGTTAAAAATATTTGTTGCGATTAATAAATTTATTCCACTAATAAAACAAATACTCAAAAAATAATTAAAATTAATAAAAATATGTTTAATTTATTTCTAATAAATGCTTGGCCATTCTGAAAAATAAAAACTGGTATCTGTTTTGAGCAGTCAGTAAATGTGCATGGGTTTTTGACCTGTAGGTGTTCCTAACTGCCTTAAGAAAAAATAATTTTATATCATGCTGCAGAACACAGGATGGTACCCACAGATTCCTGAACCATGTTCTTGATAGTCAGCCTTAGTATGACAAACACACCTCCATACCAAACAGCGAAAAGTTGTTTCTGATGTGATATTACACGAACATTAATTGGTTTTGGCTAAAAAATATGTCTTTTTATAACTTGTTTTATGGTTAATGCAATTTAATAAGAAAAAAAAACCTTACAGTAATATGTTCATCACTTGCATTCATACTTAACTTCAAACGTTCATCAATAGTTTTTTTATTTAATATCACTTTGCAATCTTATTCAAAAATCTTTGAACATCGTTGAGCCACCAGATAACACAATATTATTATACAATACAACAGCCTTGTAACATCTATAATATATAGGACAGTTCGGAATAACATCATCTGCAATTTCCAGTGAATTATCACTTTATTGCTGTACATCTTCTGGTTCTTTGTTCTGATAATTCTTTGGTGTTGAATGAGTTTTTTCAACTGAGGATTGTTCAGTCTGGTCGTGGTTCATGTTTATAATAAAATATTAGATGCGATAAGGACACTTATTAGTACCTATAATATAAGGTTCGGAATCTTTTTTGAAAAGACTAGCAAAAGTTCCAACTAGATGCGTTGGTAGCAGCCAAAGTGCTAACAGGCACTATATTTATAAAATTCACTATTGATGTACTGCTTTCTATCTATGATTGGTGTCTCCTTAACTTTATTATGAAATTATTCATCGCTTGTTCTATCAGCAGCTTTGGAAGCCTTATTTGATTGGAATTTAGTGTTTTTGCATGAAAAACATTTTCATTATATTCTTGGAATATGTTTAATACAACTGCGAATACTGGCGCCCTTAGTTCAAATCTGCCTATGCAGATTAGTATTAAAAATATAATTAAAGTCAGCTGCCAAAACTTTGATGGCGAGTTGACGGTCTTTTTTATCATTTGCCTTCTGCTAGTGTACGCAGGGAAATTATTAGGCCGCTCCCACGCCTAAATAAATTCCCCCGTTGCACTATATATAGCGGCTGAATTCTGACCCTCTTTTTGTACATATTTGTATATCTATGTACATGGAATAGACTTGTATCGGGAAAATTTGTACATATTTGTATATATATATATTGCGTCTGAACCCCTCGACAAATTGTCGTTAAACTATGAATTTAAAAAAAGAAAACTAAGGCATTGCGAAAGGAAAACAGAGTCCAAATCATACTATGAGTTACTAGCGTACCAGCCCAGGTGAAGAAGTAGCAAGGCAACACAGCAGGAGCTACTATACGGGAGTTGTCTCTCACGAGCTACACCGCTGCGCGTGTACCATCTTCTCAAAGCACATAGGCGCCTGGTAGGTAGGCCGAAGATTGTCGGGATTGGACCTCTCACGCATCCCGTACCATCAATATAGTGTAACCAACTTACTCCTCATGTTTCGTGGGTATTTCTCCTCTCGCGACGTTGAGAATATTATCGAAATTTTTACGTGTTTGTATATCTATATCTATGAATAAACTTTTCGATCCGATCAGTATTTACTGAGTAATCATCGATTGAAAATCAGCCGACCGGGCCAATCAGCGTAAAGATACAGGAGCAAGCGGAGCGCGAGGAGAGTAGAGTGGGACGGCCCGCCGCGTACCTCCCCGCCGCCGGCCGTCGCTGCGCCGTCTCTCGGTCTCTCTCTCCACACCGTCATTCGCTAGTCGTAGGTTCAGCGAAAAATAAAAGGCGCGGCAGGCTGACGCGAGCACTTGATTGTTGAAAGCTTATAATAAATTCTTTATTTTGAAATACCTTTTAGGACTTCTCGAAAATGATGCTTAGAGTAGTATAAAACATTCGTATACCATCTAAATAAAAATTTACGTTTTTAAAGGAGTAGTAAATCATAAATACACCGAAATCTGTGTTTAGTCACGGAAACAGTTTGAAATTCTCATTCATAAATAAATCTGATTTTTTTTGCGACTATTTCATAAATGAATATCAATTCTTTTTTATTTTAAATGAATGAGATGCCTTATTAATTCTTTTTAATTATTGATAAGTAATTGAAATTTAATCTGTTAATTCGGTACTAATTCATTGATAAACAACATAATATGTAAACATTATCACAGTCATTTTACACACTCTTAAATGGGCTTATTATAGCTTGATCTCTTCGTCTTGACGTCGGGAATTAATATGAACCGATGGCGCAGCTGCAGAAACGGTGCCTTAGCTACCGAATCTTAACGCGAAATATACAATTTTCTTAGTTTTTCGAGCCAAATGGTAATTTCAATCACTTTAAAATAGGTTTATTATAGCCTGATCTCTTCGTCCTGACCTCCTCTATAAGATAGAAAAGTCTCTACTTCCGGAATCGGAGCGAAATGCACAATTTTTAACGTGATTCCATAGCTAGGGCACCGTTTCTGGAGCTGCGCCATTGGTTCATATTAATTTCGGAAATGTATTCTAAGATCGTGGGTTCTAGCCCCGCGTCCGCGTACTGTTACCTCGATTTTCCTAAATCCTGCCCCGTTACACGAAATGTCGACATATATGCGATTATTCGCTGTAGAGAATTGTCGATAATAATCTTTCAGGATTTTTCGTTCGATTTGTTGCGTAATTTTTGGAGCAACTATTTTCAATAGGGTAGCACATTTTGAACGGGACATGGTATACAAAAGTATAATGCTATTTTGGAATTCCCATTACATTGGTATTAATGTAGTATTATTTGTAGTATGGTGGTATTTGTAACAATTTATTGATTTCAGGTCACGAAAGCTGGAGGTACAACAGTTATTGCTGGTATGGGATCTTCTGAAGTTAAAATACCTCTTATCAATGCTATTGTAAGAGAAATTGATATAAGAGGCGTGTTCCGTTATGCAAACGAGTAAGTTAATAAATACATTTAAACTATTTTTTTAATAATCATAGTTGCGTATATGTAAATACTAACAGCTAAAATGATACATATACAGAGTGAAACAGCCCCAACGCACCACTTTAGGAATCAGTTTCTTTGGAACTGGATAGAAAAATAAAAGTGCAGCGGGTCTCATTCGGTGTTATGTTGTAAATAGAATTCAATGGTACAGCTAGAATTAATGTAAAATTTTTGGTTCAAAAGATAAAATATTTATATTCCGAAAAAAAATTTTTTAGCGAATATTTCTTCCACATTCTTGTAGATGGGATAAAAATAAGTCGAAATAGTCGTTTATAGTTAGCGATAATATTTTTGTCCTTTCCTAGATCATCGGAGACCGAAGTGAAGTTGCCGCACTCCACTCATCGCTCGGTAAAGTGGCGACGACGTCATTTTAGTCCCGTAATTTCGGCAACGACGATGAATAATAAATATTTCTAATATTTATTACGAACTGATAAAAATATTATCGCTAAGCAAAAACGATTATTTCGATTTATTTTTATCCCGTCTACAAGAATATGGCAGAAATATTCGCTAAGAAATTTTTTGCGGAAAAAAAAATTTTTATCTTTTGAACCAAAAATTTTGCATTAATTCTGGCTATACCATTGAATTCTGCTTACAACATAACATCGAATGAGACCTGCAGCACTTTTATATTTCTATCCAGTTTCGAATAAAGTTATTAAAGTTGTGCGTTGGAGTTATGTCACTCTGTATATGTTACGGCGATTTATAGAAAATACATTAATGTACCATAGATTTGATTAATTTTCAAGCATTTAGATTAACTATTTTTAAGAAAAAAAATTATATGAAAAAAAAGAAATTTTCTATGGCATTTCCCAACAGGACTACAATTGCTTTAATCTTTTAAGAATTAAAAGAATAAATTAATTAAATTTAATCTTTATAAACTAAATTAAATTTAAGTTTATATATAAATAGCATTTTTATACCTTGTGAGCTGTATATTTTTTATAAACATTTGGTTAATAAATTTTGAAGATATTTGAGTTTTTCTGATTTTTAAGTTTTTTTTTAATATAATTTTCAATAAAAGGGTGGTTTGATGGATTTTGATATATAAGGTAAAAGACCCAGTGAATGGACACTTAAGAACACGTACTAGCGATTAGACACCTCCAGTGTCTGGACGATTTCCTTGGTTGTGATTGGTCAAACGCGTCCAGATACTAGTGCTGGCCTTGCATTAAATTTAAATAAAAAGGTGATAAAATTTATTAAGCGAATGTTTTTTACTTTAATGCTTACAGCCAAAATAAAATCTCTTAAAAAATTTAATTGTTTAAATTTTTAAATTACGCTGTTTCTGGAACTTCAACGCACAGCAGAAGGGAAGGCAACGGAACTTCAATAATTATTACAAGGAGTGATAGAAGAAGGTACCAAAGTAAGGACCCTACAAGACGTAGGAGTCTTTGAAATAAAGGACCTTGATGTGCTAACTAGCAAGGAGGACATTGTTGAGGCGATACGTAATGAGTTCCAAGACAGCGACCTTTCCCCAGCTGAGGAGATGAGAATAAAGTCATTGCGGAAGGCATACAGTGATACGCAGACGGTTGTTATTTAAATGCCAATAAAAATGGCTAAACAGATGATAGTTACGCAGAAAATCAGCATAGGCTGGGTAGTATGAAGAATACGAGAGATGAAACGGAACGTACATCCACTTCGCTGTTATAAATGTCTAGGATTTGGACATATCAGCAAAACCTGCACAATAACACAGGAACGAAGTAACCTCTGTTACAAGTGTGGAACCAAAGGCCATAAAGCAAGAGACTGTAAAAACAAACCGAGCTGCGTACTCTGCCAGCACAAAGGCGCTGTAGGAAAAATGGACCATGCTACCGGTAGTTATATATGCCCAGTCTACCTAGCGGCAGTAGCAGTACTAATTAGATGGAAAAAATGAAAATTGTGCAGTTAAATCTAAACCATTGCGATTGCACAGGACCTACTGAACCAGTACGTCCGTGAAACGGAGGTGGATATAGCAATTGTGTGCGAACAGTACAAAGATCTAGACGAACCATCGTGGGATATAGACAGCACCAGTAAAGCAGCTATCTGGGCATGTGGTGATACTGCTTTTCAGGAAAAAATGATAAACCATGAAGAAGGATTTGTACGCGTTAAGGTTGTAGCTATACATATTTACAGCTGCTACGCTTCCCCCAACGCGCCAATCGAACAGTTCGAGCTTCTGTTAGATCGACTTGTGCAAGATACTGCAGGAAGGAAACCGATACTGATCGCAGGTAACTTCAATGCCTGGGCGTTTGAGTGGGGTAGTCAAAAGACAAACCAGCGAGGTCGAATGCTATTGGAGGCATTCGGGCTCTTAGATTTGCTTTTAGTTAACCAGGGATCTACTTACACCTTTAGAAGAGGAGACACAGAGTCTGTGGTAGATCTGACCTAAGTTTGCAGCTGCCTTATTGGCGCAGTTGACGCGTGGACAACAAGAGAAGGATCCAGCGTTAATGTACAGACCAAAAGAGTCGGTTGGAAAACGAACGACTATGCCAAGGAGATGTTTCTGTTGGCACTGGAAGAAATGGAGCTGTCTGGGACAACAAACGGTAAGACGAAACTGGCGACGGAGATAATCACTAGAGCCTGTGACGCTTCTAAGACAAGAAGAGTGACCAGCCATAGCCGACCACCAGTATACTGGTGAGACATGGACGTCGACAGTGCCCGCAGCGAGTGCCACCGAACTAGGAGGTAGGAGCAACGGGCAAGGAAGAAATACTACAAGACTAGTCGAGGTCGGGAAATAGTGGAAGCCCGAAATCAGGAAATGAAGAACGCTAAACGGAAACTCAAGAAGAAAATCCGGGACAGCAAACGACGGTGTGTTAAAGAATTACAGGATGAGGTGCAATTGGATTCCTGGGGTCGGCCGTACAAGGTGGTGATGAAGAAAATAAAGGGAAGCTATGTACCGCCTCCCCAGTGTCCGGAGCTATTACACCGGATTGTGACTACTCTGTTCCCCAGACAGCTGGAGGAACCGTGTGTTATCGAAGTGGGGGACACCCCTCCTCAAATCACAAAGGAGGAACTGCTAGCTGCATGCAAAAGGGTAGGAAACAAGAAGGCGCCGGGCCCAGATTGCATTCCCAATATGGCATTGAAACATGCTATTTGCGCACACCCAGAGGTTTTTGTAGACTTGTACAACTCATGTCTCGAAGAAGGAAAATTCCCCACTATTTGGAAGACACAGAGCTTGGTGCTACTGCGAAAAGGTAAGAAGCCGCCTGATGACCCAGCCTCGTATAGACCACTCTGCATGCTGGACACGCAGGGGAAGATCCTAGAACGCATATTCTGTGTTAGAATGGACCAGGCTATTGAAGGCGCAAGAGGACTGGCGGAACACCAGTACGGTTTTCGCAAGGAGCGTTCTACCCTGGACGCAGTTGGTCTGGTGATTGACACTGCGCGAGCAGCTATAAAAGGAGACAGATAGAAAGGAGGAACAAAGAAGTACTGCATTATTGTTACACTGCATGTTAAAAATGCATTTAACTCAGCTAAGTGGAGTAAAATACATGAGGCGCTCCGAAAGCGAAATGTGGCTCTCTACATAAGGAGGATGATGTCCGACTATTTGAAGGACAGAATCTTACTATATGATACTCCGAATGGCACCAAGACTTACGAAGTAACAGGAGGCGTTCCCTAAGGCTCAGTGCTTGGTCTACCGACTTGGAACATCATGTACGATGGAGTACTTGGACTACGACTACCTAAAGGGGCAAATTTAATAGGATTTGCAGACTACATAGCGATACTGGTGGTAGCGAAACACATAGAAAATGTTAAACAATAGCAGATGAGGCAATTTGTATAATACACGATTGGTTAGCAAAAACAGGACTGGAATTAGCCAGCCACAAGACAGAAGTTATCCTGATTTCGAGTAGGAAGAAGCTAGAGACGGTAACACTGACGGTGGATGGATATGAGATTGTATCTCAACCGACCATCAAGTACTTAGGCATCACCATTGATGCAAGGCTAACATTCAAGCTACATCTTGAAATGGTGAGCGATAAGGCAGCGACAGTGGGTGCCGCTGTATCACGATTGATGCCAAATATAGGAGGGGCAAGTCAAAATCGAAGGTTACTCCTAGCTAGTGTAACCACATCGATTATGCTGTACGGGGCCCCAGTATGGGCTGATGCCATGCTGAATGGCGTTAAGGGTGGCGTCGGCTTATCGTACAGTATCGGACGAGGCGGTATGCATTATAGCAGGTACACCGCCCATTGACCTCATAGCCATGGAGTGAAAGGACGTGTACGAAGCAAAGAAACGTGCAAACGACAACCCAGAGGGAAATCTGGGAAATCACAAGAAAGGAGACGATGACTGTATGGCAAGCAAGATGGGATGCCAGCGAAAAGGGGCGATGGACAAATCGTCTCATACCAAAGCTAGAGGACTGGATTGATAGGAGACACGGGGAAGTTAATTACTACCCCACACAATTTCTCACCGAACATGGATGCTTTCGAGCTTACCTGTACCGGTTTAAGCTAGAAGACACTCCAAGCTGCCCAGTATATTTAGATGCAAACGAGGATGCAGAGCACGTCTTCTGTGCCTGCTCGCGATACCAACAGGAGCGAGAAGAACTCGAGAGTTATCTCCAGATCAGAGTGACTCCCGAGTCCATTATGACGACGATGCTGACTTCAGAAGACGGATGGTATGCTGCCAGTAATTATGCTGCGAGCATACTCAAAACGGTCAGGAAAGACGAGGAAGGAAGAAGAAGACGAGAAATACGGCACGAAGCTGACGACTGAACAATGCGGTAAGAAGTAGACGGAAGAAGTAAAAGTACAGGAAGGGTTGCAAGATGCAAGAAATGACGACCTCATTAAACAGGAGTAGGCAGAAGACATACGCTCCCCCGCGAAGGATTGCTTTGCGGCTGTACCGCGGGGATTCTGAGCTAAGAAGATAAGAGGTGAGTTTTTTAGTGCGTATACCTGGCGCTGGCCCGTGCCAAGGGAGTCCCACACGAGGGAAGCTCCGTACGGCTCCTAGCAGTGCATTAAGCATTTCTCCAACTCTTTGAAAAAAAAAAAAAATTAAAAAAAAAACCACACACATATATGTATATACGCACATATACATACAAACACACACACACTCACACACGCAAAGATGCATAGTAATTAAAACTTTATTTATTTTCTGAATTTGACCTTGGCCTGACCTTGACCCTGACGTGACTGGGTCAAATGGACCACGGATTCGGATTCAACGACCCCAAAAACTGGTCTACCGCGCACGAAACTTTTTTTTTGTGGGCCTGTGTACTAGGCGAAAATGAACTTACTACGATACAACCTGAATCACTGAGAGGCGGCACACGATCTACTCACCCAAACCTTGAGAGAAAAGAATATAGATCTGGCCATTATTGCCGACCCGTATACCAGGCTTGGGTGAAAAACGCCGCAGGCAAGGCTGCGATCTGGTCCTGCAAAGACCGGTCCTTTGAGGATCAAGTAGATGTTACACACAGAGGATTTGTATATGCCCCTCCCAACTTAGCCATCAGCGAGTTCACGGACTTGCTTGACAGCCTGGTCAAGGATGCCAAGGAATATGTCCCCAGTGTTATAGCTGGGGATTTTAACGCCTGGACAGTTGAATGGGGCAGTAAGAAAACGAATGAAAGAGGCAACGAACTTCTACAGGCAATGTCCTGTCTGAACATGGTCCCATTAAATACTAGAACCCTGACAACGTTCGAGAGGGAAAATGAAAGCTCTATCGTTGGCCTGAGCTGGGCCAGCCCCAACCTGGCTAGAGAAAGAAACGACTGGGCTGTACACGACATCTTCAACGCAAGCAATCATAGACTCATCAGTTGGACAGTGTTCAGTGAACGAGTCAAAAAGAGACCGCCATATAAAAGGATGACCATTAGAGGATAGAAGCGAATAAACTTGACGCGAAATTATTCCAAGAAGCATTCAATAGCGAACACATTGCGGCCAACAACACACAAGAGGAGGCAGAAGAAGTAATGCGCAGCGTTGCCCTTACATGTGACGCACAGTGGGCAAAACCATCTTTTTCTTTCAAAATCGTAGAACTTGTGATAGAAACATGCTAATACAATGAGTTTTTTTGGTGCTTCAAGATTAAAGATGGCAGAACATAGGAAAACTATAGAGCAAGATTTATTATGACCGTATAACCTCGAAAAAATGGTGTTCATGTGTCAATTTTTGGATAAAACTTGTGTACTTGATTGCAGTACACGACTTAAAAGTATGTAGTAAATGTTTTAAGTCATTTTTCATAGATAAGGGACCGCTGAATCAGATAATACAATTTCTATTAATTAAAAACATAACCTCAAATCTTAATTATGCACTAATGATCATTAATTACATTTTTTCATATTTAATGGCTTAAAATGCTTAAGGGTACTAAAATTCATCGTATTGACATGCCAATAAATGATGTTTAAAATATAAAATGAACCTTAGAACCTTCTAACCTCAATCTAGGTAAGTCATGATCATGTGAACTATTCTTACTCCTGATAGAAGTGAATTTATTTTATTCTCTATTCTTTTTTTCACACATTACGCATTACTGAATATGATTGAGCAAGTTTTGTCATTCATTGGAAATTTGTATTGATTCTAACCTAGAGTTACAAATTTGGAAAATAATATGTAAAAACTAATAGAAATAGGACTCTATAGCTCAAAATTGTTCCAAAAATGTATCTATCGAAACATCGAGCCAAAAGATTATAAAAATATTGACAGAATGAGAAATAGTATACTTGTGCAAGCCACAAACTGGATTCTATCTAGCGTGAGAAATACGTAATATTGTAAATATCTTTAATTAGAAAATTTTCACCGTTATAGTGCTTTCTTTTAAAAAAAGAAAAATCTGTCAAAATTAGTAATTCAAAAACATAGATTGATCAAACGTGACTTTTTATTGAAATTTATCAAAAAACAATAAAAATTGATTTCTTTCAATTAGAAAAACTGCCTTTAATAAGAATAAATAGGGCATTCATTAAAATCTGTTGACTCAAAGTTGTACAAAAATTTGGTGTTATTGAGGGTTATCAAGAGAATATGTTTTATCAAGAATTATATTAAGGATATTGGCATTTACTTTAAATGAAAGCTTGCTTACACGATTAATACTTTTGGTATTTATAAAGCCACCTATGATTTTAAATCATAAGTATAACAAAATGTCGAAGATTAAAATTGTTTTTGTAAACTTAAATTTAAACTTAATACGCGGCTGAAAATAGCTGGCAGAAAAGAGAGGACCCATGGGTCCTGCACCATGAAATTAAAAAAATTATCCAAAAGCTGCTCAAATGCCCTATAACTATCTAGATATGAAATAATGTTATATTATAAATTGATTCCAAGCGAAGCAGTTAACAGAATTTCAGCTAAAATGGTTATTGTTGATTATTAATAATTATTGTTAAAGAGCTCGATCCCTCACAAAAGTTATTGGACCAGGTTTCTAACAATCATACTAATCTTATTATCAAATTATAAAAAATTACGTAATTTCCGCGGTACTTAGCGAAGCAGTTAACCAGAATTTTAGCTGAAATATTTATAGTTTATTGTTAATAATCATCGTTAAAGGACTCGATACCTTACAAAAGTTATTGGAATCAATTTATAATATATTATTTTATATATATATAGATCGTTAGAGTGGGCGCTGCTAACAGTGCGCGCGTGATCACGTATGTACGGTAGTGTCAGTTTTAAAGGGAAAAAACGAGTAGAAGGAGATAGAGAGGAAGAATAAGAGAGTGTGGTGGTGAAAGAGAAAAAACAGAGCAAAAAAAGTGAGTGAAAAGAACAAGGACGGTCGGGAGCAGTGAAGTGGAAAAAAGCGTGACAAGGAAACACGTGGAAAGAGGAGTAAGAGAGAGAGAGAGAGAGGATCGGGCATAGAGTATGCAGAGAGTGGAGAGGGAGAGAGAGTTGGGGAAAGTGAAAGTTACAGCTAAAGGAAGAAGCAAGAGTGTGAGTGAGGATCACTCAACTCCGGGGGAACACGGGCAACTGGAAGAGGCCTGGCAAGAAGAGAGAAAACGGAAATACCTTGAGGAGAGAAAAAGGACGGAGGGGAAGAGAAAAAACAGAGACAGTCCAAACGAGGAGATAATAACACATTACTATCAGTTGAGCAAGAAGGACTGGAAGGAAGAAGAGAGGGAGATATAGGACGTGATTGAAACAGAAGAGATGGAGAAGATATGGAATAAAGTATTGGAGAGATTGGACGAGCTGGAGAACAGGCTGGAGAAGAGGATGGAAGCGGTGGAGGGAAATGTGAAAGAAGTGATAAGGGAGTGGGAAAAAAAATGGGGGAAAAAATGGGAATCAATAAAGGTTAGGGTAAGGGACATAGAAGAAGCTATGAAAGAAAACCGTAGAGAAACCAAAGGAGAACTTGAGAGGATGGTGTCAGAAATAGAATAGAAGCTAGAGAGAAAAATAATGGAAGGAGTAGGAGAGAGGAAGGCAGAGTTTAAAAGAATGAGTGTGGAACTGAAGGCAATAAATGACAGCACAAAGAAAAAAGATGAACAGATAGAAGTTATAAAGAACAAAATGGCTATAATGGAACTGGAGTGGGAAGAGTGGAAACTACAGATAGAAGATAAGAACGAGGAAAAATAGAGGTAGAAAAATGAAAAGAAAAGGAAAAGGAAAAAAAGAGAAAAAGGAAGGAGAAAAAAAAGGACGAGGAAAGCAAAAAAGAAAGCAATTGGGTACAAGAAAGGAAGGAAAGAGGACTATTGGTTGAGAAAGCAGTGAGAAGCAGAGAAAGAAATGGAATTGGAAGAATGGATGGAGAAGAGAATAGGTATAAAAAAATGGAAACTGGAAGTTTTCCAGGAGAGAAAGGATAAGGGGTGGTTAATATTCGAGAAGGAAGAAGACAAGGAAAAGCTTTGGCAAATGGAAAAAGAAATTAGAGAGGAAGGGATTTACATCATAGATGAATGGCTGAGTGAGGCGGAAAGAGCTGATAGATGGAGGTTGCTGGAAAAAACAAAAGAGTTAGAGAAGAAGGCGAGAGAAATAGGAATCAACTTAGTAATAGAAAAAGCAAATAGATGGATAAAAATAGAAGGGAAGAAGTTCAGATGGAATAGGGAAAAAAGGGAGATAGAACGCTTCGAGGGGGAAGGGGAGAAGGAAAAATAAGAGAGGAAAGAAGAAAAGAAGAGCGAAGAAGAGCCAAAAAGAAGAATAAGAAAGTAGATGGAAAGAAAGAATGACATTACTGTATAAGAGTATAATTAAAATTAAATTAATAAATTAAATTAATTTAATTTAAGTAATGCACAAAAATAATGTAAACTTAATGGTAAAATAAAGACTTATTATTATTATATAGATCGTTAGAGGGTTTTTGAACAGCTTTTGAATAATTTTTTTTAATTTTATGGTGCAGGGCCTATATTATAAATTATTCGTCTCTGTTTCCTGCCAGCTATTTTCAGCCGCGTAAATTATTTATTTTCGCACGAAAATAACAGTCAGCTAAAATTCTGGACAATAATTTTAATCATGCAAAACAAGTCTAATTCACTTGAATATACAAAGTAATAATTGTAAGGTAAATATGTATTAAAGTAAAATATCTAGAGATTTTGTCATGCATTTTATAAGATAACAGCAATCGAACTCTTTTTTACAATACTTTTGCAAATTCTTGCGTTAATATGATACATTTTATAATAAAATACGAGATTACAAAATATTGTTATTACTATTATCACAGATTCAAGATAAAAAATTAATACGAGTAATAAAATAATTACCTGATACTTTCTGAGTTTAATATACCTTATAATAGATTGATCTCAAGATTTGTCAATAAATCCTCTTCTGAGTTATTATAATAGTAAGTCTTCTTATTAGTAAATCATTAACTGCAGCTAATATTCACCCATATATACAACATTGTTTTTTTTAATCCAATGTAATTTAGAATATTAATAAATTAATCTAATGGATTACATAGCAAGTTGTAAGACTTAAAGAGAAGTTTTAATGAATACAGGAATGCAGTAAATTCTATAAATGTTCATTTATGTTTTTTTATTAACAATGTGTAAAATGTTGTCATAGCAACATATAGAAAGTAATTAGGTTGTGGAAATCTTCATGATACTTTATACTATGCAAGACACCTACAGTTTTATAGTATATTGGGCTCGTCGAATAACCATTTTCGCGATAAAGTATTTAAGTAGAGCACATGCGTTATAAGGCCTAAAATCTTGGGATTTAGTGAGTTAAAAATATATGTAAAACGAACGAGGATAGTCAATTCTTTTTATGCCTTTATAATTCTCATTAAGGGGGTGTCAAAGTCCTACAGTTACCACTCAAACTGTTTTACCGATCGGATATGAATAATTAGTAATAACTAAATAAATAGGTAAAATTATGCGAATCCCAAATACAG
>UELU01078759.1:19779-30625 GCA_900490025.1 Megastigmus dorsalis
ATACACTCACACTTTAAAATCAATGTATACGGGACATAACGAAATAAGTTAACATACAGCTCATTCGATTGCCCCTAGTGTGACGTGTAAGTCATTCAATTTATAACTATAACTACAATCTATGCATATTGCGGACCGAGATCACAGGTTCCGTCCCTGGATGACTAGGCATCAAGGTCGAGAAGGTGTTTAAGCACCGCCGTCTTGAATCCGTGCTAAGATGGAATGTTGCGCAGATTGGCTGGGAGAGAGTTCCAGAAGCGCGCACAATGTATCTGGAAAGATCTCATACCAGTTTCCGTGCGTACTCCTGGCACCGAGAGTTCCTGTGCATCACCCCTGCTATCGCACATGGGCTGGTGTTTATTGAAAAAAGCCGCTAAATAACGTGGTTCATTTAGTCGGAGAATTTTATACATTAAAATGGCGGCGAAATACATCCTCCGACTCTCAACGCGCAACCATCCCAGCTGCCTTCTATAGGGGGTGATGTGCTTATCCCTCCTGACACCGTAGATAAATCGCACACATGTGTTGTTCAGTCTTTGTAGTCTAGTTCTTTGTTCGCCGGACCCGTCAAGACACACTACAGCGCAGTAGTCAAGATGGGGTAGAACTAATGCTTCAACCAGCCTTCTGCGAAGAGTCTCGGTGGTACATGCCCTTATAAACCGCAGGCTATAAAGGGCTTTATTTACTTTTTTCGTTATAGCATCAACCTGCGGTTTCCACGTGATGTTACTATCAAAGTGATTTATCTGGTCGCGGAAGGGTTTGTTTTAAGTTGTTTGATTCTGTATGTGATTCAACTTTAACGTGGAGTACTGTCCGCAAAAAATTACAGAAAATTATGTATGAATTTAAAATATGCTTCTTATACATGGGACCACTGAATTTGAGAGTCACCTCACATTTAGTGTGCATGTCATCTCGTTACGAAATAATTAATTTACGGTAAGCCATATTTTACTGCAATTATCTCATATTTATTTTTTATTATTATTCCGAAATATGTGAGTGCTGACTAAACACGTAAGGTGGAATCTATTGTAATAACAAAATTGTCATGTTTATCCGGTCTCTGAAAGGCGAAAATTGCTGCTTTTTTCTGCGGTTCATGTTTCATACGGAGAACTGTCAAACGATATTGTTAAAAAATTGCGTATGAATTGAAAATATTTTTCTTATTCATGGGTCCACTGAATTTGAGAGTCAGCTCACTTTTAGTGTCGATAGTATCCGGTTATGAGATGATGACTTCGAGTAATGTCATATTTCATTCCAAGTATTTCTCGTATTTATTTTTTTATCAACATTCAGAATTAAGTTTGGGCTAACTGGACTCGTAACGTCGAATCTATGATAATAATAAAAGTGTCACCTTCATCCGGCCTCGGAAGGGTTTGTCCTAATTGGCTTGTTTTTGTATATAATTTATCCTTCACGCGAAGTATTATAACACAGAAATTATAAAAATTTTGTATTAGTTGAAAGATGTTTCTTGTACGTGGTCCATTGTTCTTCGACGTCATCTCACTTTTAGTGTCGATACTATTCGGTTAGGAGATGATGACTTCAAGTAATGCCACATTTTATTGCAATTAGTTCACGTATTTCTTTTTTATCAATATTTTAAAGTAAGGGACAGCTGATTCAACTTGTAATGTGGAATCTATGATAATAACATAAGTGTCATGTCTATCCGGTCTCTGAAAGGCTAAAGTTGCTGATTTATTTATGCGATTCATGTTTCAAACGCAGAACCGCCATACTATATTGGTAAAAAATTTTGTATGAGTTGAAAATATGTTTGTCATACATGGGTCCACTGAATTTGATAGTAACATCACTTTTAGTGTTGTTAATATCCGGTTAGGAGATGATGACTTCAAGTAATGCCATATTTTATTCCAAGTAGTTCTCGTATTTTTTTTTATCAATATTCCGATTTAAGAGTTAAGGGTTTGTCCTAATTTGCTTGTTTCTGTATATAATTTATCCTTCACGCGAAGTATTATAACACAAAAAATTATAAAAAATTGTGTATTAGTTTAAAGATGTTTCTTATACGTTGTCCATTGTACTTCATCGTCATCTCACTTTTAGTGTCGATACTACCCGGTTAGGTGATAATTACTTCAAGTTATGCCATATTTTATTCTAATTATTTTATTATCATCAGGTATTTATTTTTCTGATTTGTGTCGAAAGTAGGCTCGGCTGATTAAACTTGTAAGCTGGAATCTATGACAATGATAATATTGTCATCTTTATCCGGTCTCTGGAAGTCTAAATTTTCTTTGTTTTGCAGTCACCCTGTTAGTTGAGGGCGTGTAAGTCTCACGTCGGATCAGGTTTCCAAACGGTTAATTGTGGCTATTAATAATACTGATAGTCTTTGTTTCCCTCGATCACTTGTCGCCGCTCACACACATGCTATTCGTGGCCAAATTCGAAGCGGTGCTCTGCAAAATGAGTGGAACAAAATTAGATGGTGTGCAAGTAAATATCAAATGGAACTAGCTGAAAAGCTTGTAGAAGCAGCGGGTATTATCGTACCAGATACAGAGTATGGCATTAAAGAAATAGAGAAATTTCAACAATATTACTCGTTTACTCGTTTAAAAATTTTGCTCCTGGATACAAACCCTTATACTATGGTGCATAATTTTTACATAATGCTGGTAATGTTGTTAGATACACGCTCCGAATAATGTATTACGAAGACAAAAAACATTATCAGCCTATTCTTTATTTACTTGCAGATTCCGGCAGTAGAGCGTACTGTGTAGCTTGTAATTTGAAAAGTACTCGGCAGGAAAACCCTAAATGTCCGCAAAAATGTTCACAATGCCTGCAAAATCATCTTGCGAAATTAATCAAGACAAGATAGAATGCACGCAATGTGGGAGAATATTTTTTGGACAATTGTGCTTTTCAAAGCATTTAGAGGCAAAATCTTTCAACAAAAATCATACAGTCTGCGAAAGTATTAAAATTTGTAGGATATGCTTTAAAACGGTTTTAAGTAATGATAAATTGCTGCCCAATCGTGACATTATTTTCTGCAAAATTTGCAGTTCAAGGAACTGCTAGATCATTTATGGTACGTACAGCCTATTAGCGAAAATAAACTGTAAAAGCAATAAAGTTACGCTATATTTATTTTATGACTTTGAAACGCAACAGTCAGAGAGTGTAAGTGGTACTAATAATGCGTTTATTATTGGTACTAATTATGCGTTGATGACCAAGTTTGCACCGCTTGTTTGAACAATGAAAACATATCAAATATATGCGACGATTGTAGTGTACGAGAATACGTATTCAACACTGATCATGTTAACCCGCTCGTGGATCTGGCTCTGGAACGTAGAAAACACAGTATAAAACAAACAGTTTGTATACCTCACAATGCCCAAGGATTCGATGCGCAATTTATCCTGTAGCATCTGGCAAAACATCGCGATATTAGAGATAAGCCAGCGATAATTTTAAACGAAACGAAAATAATTTTAATGGAAATCTTATACGTGAAATTTGTCGATACCTTAAATTACCTCCACATGAGCTTGAGTGCTCTACCGAAGGATACGGCTTGGGAAGAATTGAGAGAGGTACATTCCACCAGCTTTTCAATACTCCTGTAAATCAGAAATACGTTGGTTCAATGCCTCCAAAATCAGCATATCCATCGGACTCGATAGGCGTGAAGGAACGCAAGGAATTTTTATAATGGCCCAGCGAAAAGAACCAACAAAACTATATATTCGATTTTCAAAATAAAATAATAAAATACTGCAAGCAAGACGTTAAAATATTGTGGTTAGCCTGCCTTGCATATAGAAAAACGTTCATTGCGTGTGGATCAACGTATCCATTTGCAGAGTGCACAACGATTTCATCATCTTGTATGAGGGTATAGATGTAGGCCTGCACTAAGGTGGCAGCTTCTGCAGTGTACTCCACGCGCGGGTCAACTTCCACAGCCGTGTTATACTAGGACTGCAGATAACTTTTCCCGGAGAATGATGTAGGTTCGAAAAGATATTCTTAACTCGGAATTTAATATGTAAAAATAATGTGAATATTTATTCAATAACAATAATTAAACTTATTTACAAGGGCCGAGTTCGGTATTCGGGTCGGGCCTCTCAAGTATTGCTATACAGTATTCGATCGCCGGTACGCTATAACAGAGAATATCCGGAGAACAGTCTGTCACACATTTGCAGTTTTGATAGAAATAAAACTTAGCAAATAAACTTAACCATTAATCATAGAAAATAAAGTTAATGATTAATTATAACGAATAAATTTAATATCTATATTTCACTAAACTTACGTATACTAAACTAAACGCGACTAATTACAAGTGTGCGACTGAAGTCATTCCAGCTGGCTGTCGTATGCAAAGCGCCTCCGGCTGGCGGTATTACGGACAGGTTACGGTGCGGTACGGATCGGAACGGTAGTTTCAAGTAGACTTAACGTCGGCCAGCTTGGGTGCGTGCGGTTACACACAGAGGTGGAGACTGTAGGTCAACTCCTTGCAGTCTCTAAAAAGGATGGCGAAACCACCAAGCCTTTTTACAAAAGGGTAGGGGAGGCGAAACCACCTATCCCACCTGGGAGGTCGGACGAGCTAGAGTATAAAAGCCTTGAAGTCGGCAGACTACTGTAGCTAGCTTATCCGAACGCTGCCTAGTCGGATTCCCGTGGTCCTATATGTATCCTAAGGATTTCTTTTCTGATCGCGTCTGCGCCTTCACCATCTAGCGGTCGGATGGGTGTACTACTGCGCGCGGTATATTCGATATATGTGACGTTTCGTCACAAGGGTATACGGGAAAAAATTTCTGAAACCTGATACCATAGGTATTATTCCACAGGGAGGGTATAGACTATGTAACAAACAGTCTTTAAAGGCCCTTCAGTGGCTCTGTTGGATGGAAAAATTAATGAATCAGCAAATTCAATGTTCATTGCGATCTAGGGAAACGCGACTACAGGAAGGTCCTCTAGTGGACGGCTATTGCGTGCTAGATGATGGTGGCAAAGTGGTTTTGCAATTTCACGGTTCCTACTGGCACAGCTGCATTAAATGCTACGCCACAAGCAGGACTGTGACTCTCGCTTGTGCGAGTACAATGGCTGAGCGGTATCCAAGTACGATCACGATATCGGAAAAAATTAAAACAGCTGGATACCGCCTAAGTGAGAAGTGGGAGTGCAGTTTTATCGTGAATGCGCGCAAAATGAGGAAATGATGAAATACGTCAAGGAGAAAACACAAAGTGGTACTCACCGCTTGATCCTCGGGACGCGTTTTTTGGTGGCCGAACAGGTAACAGTGTGAAATCATGTGACGTCAAAGAGGGAGAAACGATCAGACACGTCGATGTATGTTCGCTGCAGTCATACATTTGCAAATGTGGCCGATACCCGGTCGTCCATCCGACTCTCTACATTGGCGAAGAGGAGTGTCGTCACTTAACAGGTCCCAATAAATATTTGATAGGTATTGAAGGCTTGATCATGTATGAAGTGCTGCCACCAAGAAACCTCTATCATCCTGTACTGCCTGTCAGAATTCATAGCAGGCTGTTGTTCCTAGTATGCCGCTCGTGTGTCGAGACACAGGCTTAAAATGAATGCAGTCACGAGGATGTGGAGGAACGAGTTTTTATCGGTACGTGGGTTGCACACGAGGTGGAAAAAGCTGTGGAATTGGGTTACATTGCTAGAAAAGTGTTTGAAATATGGTCGTGACAAATTTTTTTGCCGAAAAGACATACGCTTCGGGCTATCCACCAGGAAGCAATAACGACGAGGATCTGAAGAACCGTCATATTGTTGAATTTGAACGTCAGGAGGGCATTAAGCTTGATAAAGACCGGATCGAATTCAATGCGGGATTACGGTCGGAGGCAAAACTGTGTCTGAATTCTTTGTGGGGCAAGTTTGGTCAAAGAGAGAATATGTTGAAGACTGAGATGCTAGCAGGTGAGACAGAAGAACTACTTTAAATGCTTGTCAGTCCTGATGTTGAGGTCAACTCAATTTTACCAGTCAATGATAACACTATTTATGTGACGTATATGTACCTCGTGGCAGTGATAGCAGAGGAGGAGGGTAGATAAAAAACACGGCATCGCCGAGTGACGTACCAGTCGTTCGTCTGTGATGCGTCTGACAGCACGTAGTCGTAATCGTTGCCCAATAGGGCGAAAATACTTTGATATATTTAGAGTTTTGTGCCACGTCAATAGTCATCAGAGGATTGCACTTCTGCGCAAATCAGATTCCAAACTCGTAACCTACATTTGTGAAAGCGCTTTAATTATTTTGCGGGGTAATATTCCTCTCAGCAGACTGTATAGAAGCAGATTACGAAAACACGCGACCATCCTGCGACAACTTGCTACACCAAACAGGTGTCTGTCGGCAAGGAAAAATTTACTGGTTAAAGCGGAGGCTATCGTGCCAGTAATAGTGAAACTTATATTGTCGATATGGAACACGCAAGAAAAATGATTTTGATCCTCCAAGAATGCATTGAGAGGGTAAAGCGATATTTGCCAATAGCAACAGCAGCACCTGTCAGAGCAGTCTTTGGCAAGAGTGTCCAAACCCCCGGAACGGCAACATCGTGCCTCAACGAGGACATGAGTAAAATTTTGACTTTACCGATAGACGAGAGGAAAAAATCCTCTATGTACGAGCAAGCGCTGCAGAGCCTTTTACATTTTAAAATAGCCACTGACGATGCTAGAAATTCCAACGATACATCAATCAACAGTTTTTCACGCAAGCCAGACACGGAAATCTCCGATACGAACACATGCGTAGAGGCAGACGTCGCCATCGAGTCTAATTCATCGGATAATCTGCACATTCTCGAGACCGTTCCCATGAAATATACTGCAAATGCTGCCAATTTAATTAAACTATTGCGAAGCACTGACAATATCACATGGGATGATCAATGTGTAATATCGGTAGATGGCAGTACTGCTCGCGGAGCAAACATTATTGACCTTGTCTACGACGCTATGAGGCATAGAAATAATCCAACACCGCGCGGATACGATCAGTTTGCGCGCATATTCGTAGGTAATAAGACTCTCTGGAACGCTGTCGAGGCATTGTCGTCATCAGACGATTCTTTCGTGTCTCAAGACGAGCCTTAAGATACAACTGATAAAGAAGGGGAATTACGAGCAAGTAGCGGCGTCAACGACACATATTCGTCTTATTTAGCCTATAAAAAAGGTGAAAAAAAAGGAAAAGAAAAAATCACGAGGACGGGGTGAAATAGTGAGCACAAAAAGCACCAGCACTGCAGCCTAAGAAAAGTCGATTGATAAAACCGTCAAAATTGCAATTGGGAAGATGGATGCATTTAGGGGACGACGAGATGACGTAGAGAGCGTTACAAACGACACGTCTACACCATCGTCGTCCTCTAAATCTTTCACGGATGCTTTGATCAGCATTGTGCCCTTTGAACTGCATTTACCGGGCCACGAATTTTTAGGCCCAGGTACGCATCTTGAAGAGCAGTTGGCACGTGGCGAGACAGGCATAAATCCACTAGACAGGGCGAGCCTCGAGCATGATATTGCATACTCTGATAAAGGCAATCAAGACCATTTTAAGGCTGGCCGCCTATTAGCTGAGTGTGCCTTCTCGCGCATGTTGTCTGAAACGTCGGATCGCGAGGAGAAGGCAGCAGCCATGATGACCGTTTTTTGCATTGTCAGCAAAATTGCATTTGACAAGTTTTATAAACGTATTAGAAATCTTGTTACAAGTAAGCGTGACAGAAGAAATAAAAGATCAATGTTTAAGAGAAAATCTACTTGAGCATCTTTATTACGATCTACCTGCCCCATCAGCATATGCTGGCAGGTATAAGGTTGCACATGACGTAAGCAAAAAATATAGCCCGGGGCAGGTTTTGCAGTGGCTCGACGCTCAGGATTCTCACAATTTGCACAGACTGGTGCGACATCGATTCCCACGGCGTATCTACAATGTATTTAGTCCTAACGAGGTGTGGGAGGACGACCTAGCTGATTTTAGATTTTTGAAGACTTATAACAATCGATACGCCTATGTACTTGTAGTCATGATGTGCTCTCAAAGTATGCATGGGCGGTACCTCTTTTAGGCAAGACATCTAAAGCTGTCACCGAGGCGTTCGAGTGCATTCTAGCGAAAAAAATAACGACCCTATATATATATATATATATATATATATATGTACAGACAGACAAAGAGCTAAGTTTACAAGCATTTCTTACCTATTTTGCAGCATTTCAGCGTAAAATGAAAATATACATTTTATTGCTTAAAACTTATATTTTTTAAATTCGTTTTAAAAATTAAAATCGAACGATATCAGACGCATTTATACACGCTGCAATATATCATATTAAAAAATTTAAATTTCAATTGCGACCAAACTAATTATCTCACAGCGTATGCTTTCCGCACACATAAACTGCATAACAATTACTACGTTTTTTGGTTCTTCACAAAATCACGTTTCAGAATTCGGGCAATGCTATTTGAAATAATGTATTCTACAAAACATTCGGTAAGCTGTGAAAATGATCAGCAGTAAACGTGAGACGTATTTAGTTGATCAATTTAAATTATTGTGAAAAATCATTTTTGACATGTTATAGCAAAATTTTCAAGCTCAGCCAATAATTACTTTAAAATAAAGCATTTTCAAAAACATTAAAAAAGATGTGGAAATTTTTCGATTTCCACACGTTACGGTACGGGCTACATTTACTTTATTAAATCAATGGATAAGTAAAGAAAATTAATTCTTCTCGCTGCCCAATAACTCTTAATTAACCTTTTTTGTACCTATATGATCTTGTACGATTTACAGTTCAGACAATGGTTTTTGGTAAAGTCTTAAATTTCCTCCGATCGAATTGTAGGTGTAGGTAACTTGGCACCCAAAATTTATATTAATCACGTTCGTTGATTGTTTTATCGTTAAAGATTAACGAAGGATTAATGTTTACCTAAAATAGTATCATATTTATTATAACGAATTTTTTGGAAATGTCGTACGTAACTTAGTATCGTAAATTATGTTCTATATTCAAGTTCGAGATATTTGAGCACCAAAAAAGAATTGCTTTTAGTATTTTAGTTAGATTAAAATCTCATTTTTCTAAACTCTTTTAAGTTTCAAACAAGCTTCAACATTTCGGTTATTATGCATCGCTCATTTATTAGTATTTTTGTACTTTTTTGTAAGTATTATTTACTCTCTTGATTAATGAATCAGCTTTAATATTAAATGTGTATTTCTACACTTTTAGTAAATTCTCTGAATTTTCTGAATCCTTAGACATTAGCGAAATCACATTTTTTAATTGTGAAAATTTATGGTTATTCTTTAACGCTACATCTTTAAAACTATTCATTTTATAATTCGATAAAGTTTTTATAAAATAAATGTTAAAATAAGTAAGCGCATCGCGATGTGAGTTAGCGCGTGAATTATGCATGCCCCTTCGCATTCGGTGCAAGCGTACGCGCGACCGCGAGCAATGAGTAGCCGAGTGCCTCTCCCCACTTCTTCGCGCTTCTCCTTTCCACCTTTCGCTGCCGTTTCTGGCACCCACTGTAGCTGCCCGCTGATTGACTTATCTTACAAACTTTCAACAATTAATAACTCACAAACTACTTGTCAGATCGAAAAACGAGAAAGATACCTGGTTCTTAGAATGTCACAATCTATCGAATGGCATATGGTCTGTGTTATGCAAGATGCACATCCTATGTGCAGGATCAAAAACGCGTCAACCGGATCACCTCTTTCTCCATAATTCAGCGGAATGGATCAAGTTGTTTAAGGTCTCTCTTTTTGTTAAGGCAGGTTTGCGGTGGATTTTTTTGGAAAAATCATTTTTTTTATTTCATTATTCGATAACAATACTATCTAGAAATATTTTAAAACTCACACAATTAGTTCCTACGGCCGGGAACAGGCAGAAAAGAGAGCAGCACCTACCGCGTTTGAGCGCGCGCGTTCGGCTGCTCCTGCAGCGGCCGGCGTTGTAAGTATCGTCTAGCAGCAGCACAGAATAAACTGAGTACTTTTAAGCATCCCCCCGCTTTTGACAACGATACTCAAGCAGTACTTAAACCAATTTATGAAGACCTCACTAGTGAAGATTTATTAGAAAGATGCAGTGGCGCAAACACTCAGAACAATAATGAAAGTTTTAATTCTTGTGTTTGGGCCATGGCTCCAAAACACACTTTTTGTGGAATAAAAATCGTTGAAATACCAGCTTATACAGCAGCATGCACTTTTAATGAAGGCTTCAGTACAGTATTAAAAATAATGAGTGTTATGGGCGTAACAATAGGCAGTGAGGCTCAAAAACACGCTGAGAAAGTCAATGCAACGCGCGTGCGGAAAGCCGAACGGGTTTCTTCTCAGGCTTCAAAAGAAAGCAGGGTGGCCCGCAGCTGAAGGAGTTGGCATATGGAGCTGACATCGCTGATTGAGTGTAAGACCTTTTTTTTTCTCAAATTTTCATAAAAGAAAAAACTTTGAACGCGTTTTTCTCGAAACAACGCTTTTCAACTCTATCGACACGATAAAAAAAAAAAACTACTGCACCGATTCAGTTGACATTTGAACAGCTTACTCCTGATATATGTTCTTTTTGTGTGATCTAGGATTATAATGATCAATAAATTTTTCAAAAAGTTATAAAAATTTATGTTGCAAAAAAAGAGCCAAAAAATTCAAAAGTCCGCCATTTTGTTTTTTTTTCGGTAAAAATGAAATATCCTAGAC
>UELU01078764.1:0-27690 GCA_900490025.1 Megastigmus dorsalis
GATCTGTACACATGGGCTAAAAATTATTGCAAAGAAACCAAGGTCTTTTATAGCAGTAAAGAATCTTACGAAAAAACTGTCTTGAAACTAAAATCAAGGCTACATGGGACTAAATCTATACCAGGAACTTTACAATACCATGCTATTATTCCGATAGAAGAAAATAGATTGAAACTCAAAAAAACATCTTTAAGTTCTGAATTTCAAATATTTTAGAAAAAAATTATTAAGCAGAGAAAAGATAAAAAACGAATGGGGTAATGGGCAGACAAGTCTGCACGCTGTACCTTGCGCCGTGCGCGGCGGCGATGAGCCTACTCTTTCGCATCGTTTTTCTCGAAGAAAACATCTTGAGCACTTTCTGGAAAAAAAGTTTTTTTATGTAAAAAATCCTCAGCTTTCCATCTAAAACATGAAAAAAAATATTAAAAATACCTTTTTTGAGATATAAGACGTTTTATAATTTTTAAAGGTGAAAATATAAAATTTTGAAAAAACTGCTTACACCATTGAAAAGCTGAGGAATTATATTTTAGTACTGCAAATACGAGTTAGAAATAGCATGATTTGGCGTTCGCGCGCCGCGCTAGGAGAGTTGACGTGAAATGCCTCATATACAGATTCCCCCACCTTGTTATACGGCTAGAGGAACTCAGCGGCCAATGTTACTTAATTGGGATAAAAAAAAATACCAAAAAACTGTGTTTTGTTTGCAGCGTTTGCAAAACTATTTAGTTGTCCGCGCAGTTTTTCGTTTTTTCATAAAAAAATGGAAAAGTTGCAGCTATTCAATTTCGTAGGAAAGTGGCTACGGCGTTTACGCTAGAGATGGTTTAAAGATACATAAATATGATGAAACGTTTGCAAAATTTCTGCGCTTCATATATAAGTACTTGACTTTAACATTTATTATAACTATATTAGCAATAAATAAATAATTGTGTTAACAGAGTATGAGCACTAAGCTTCGTAAGCGAATGTGTGCGCCTGCGCAAGAGATCTAGGCATTTTTTTCTTTTTACGTTTCATTATAAACAATTACTACTACTCGGTAAATAAGCAAAATAAAAAAATAAAACAATTTAATATATTTTCTAATGATTATTTCTTTAGTAATACAGGCGAACAACATTGCGGTCGGGGGGTAAGGGGGTTTCGTTTATTATTATATTCAGAGTCTTGCAGAAATATGAGACAGTGCTTTAGAGTTAAGTAAATATTTTAATTTATCATTACAGAAAATATTACGGGAATCTAAGCTTTTTACGTGTTCTTAAGATGTTGAACGTGTAATCGCGTTTATATATGTTTGTAAATTTTTTCGTATCAAGCAAAAGCACTCGTTGAGGATTGAGAATGTATAGGCATTTAAATATAATAATAAACAAAACCTCCTTCCCCCCGTCCCCAATGTTGTTCGCCTGCGGCGCCCGCCTGTATTACTGAAGAAATAATCATTAGAAAATATATTAAATTGTTTTATTTCTTTATTTTGCTTATGTAGTAGTAGTAACTGTTTTTAAATGAAAGTTGTATAAAGAAAAAAATCCCTAGACCTCATACTCTGTTAACAAAATTATTTCTTTATTGCTAATAGTTATAAGAAACGCCAAATCCAAGTACATATATGTGAACTGCAAAAATTTTGCAAACGTTTCATCATATTTATGTATCTTTAAACCATCTTTAGCGTAAACACTTTACTGTGAAATTGAAGAGGTACAACTTTTCGATTTTTTTCTGAAAAAACGAAAAACTGCGCGAACAAACTAAATAGTTTTGCAAACGCTACTAACAAAACGCAGTTTTTCGGTATTTTTTTTATCGCGATTAATTAATGTTGGTCGCTGAGTTCCTGTAGCCTTGTTATACCTATATATCTTAGTGGTATATATAACTATGTGAATACCGTCATTATATTGGTCACGTGACTCTACGCAGTCTATACCGCCAGCGCAGCGGCCAGCTGCAATGTGACATATATATATATATGTGTGTGTGTGTGTGTGTGTGCGTGTGTGTGTGTGTATGTATTTAGCGGTAAAGATTTGCTTTTGCCTCGGAAATCAGAATACTCTATTTTTTATACATTTTTAAAGAACATTCCATACTAATTAATAAATGAGGTAATAAAGTTAACTTAAGTATTCATATTAAATATAAATCATCTTAAGTAAGCAATTTTTTTTAAGTTACTTGAAACTTTAACCTATTTAATCAAAAACAATGTGTAAAAAAATGAAAATTATATACCTAGTTTATAATTGTTGATGTAAAACTATCAAAATGATCTACTGATGAAATAAAATTAAATAATGTGTATTTAATATAAACAGCTAATCTTTCAATTTACAATTTTCAGATTGTATAAGTGAATCAGCTTAGAAAAATGGAAACTGAAGATCTAGATGAATATCCTAATATAGAAAATAATATAGAAAACTATGAAGCTGGAACTAGTACAGAAAATGTTGAAGCTAACATTGAAGAAAGCGATGATGATGAACTGACAGCTGATCGAGCACTGCAAGCACTTGAAAATGCTTGGCTTAATGAAAAATTTGCTCCAGAACTATTACCCCATGACATGGAACTTGTTGATTGTATGATACAACAAATTTCACATATGGAAGATAACATCAAAAGGTAAAAAATTACTATTAATTGCTTTTAAAAAAATTTTGCTGTAAAACAAGAATGCATCTTAATCTATATAAGTAGTGGATCCAAAATTAATGATTAAGCAAGTTGCTAATGCTTTAAATTAAGTTTCAAACAATATAATAATTGAATTATTCTTCATAAGCATCTTTTAAGTTCAAAATGTAATGTTTCTATTATCAGGTTACAAAAAGGTGACATTCGATTGAACATTCACACAATGGAAATTAACAGAATAAGATTTATTATTTCAAGTTACCTAAGGAAACGACTTGAGAAAATAGAAGAATATGCTATTCATTTATTATCTGAAGATGCAAAACGTCCTGCTCAAGAAGCGTTTATGACACCTGCTGAAAGTCGATTTGCAAGGGAATATATATCTAGCATCGAATCTTTATTCGTATCTATGGCATTGCAGCATATGCCTCAGAGAATCAAAGACTTTGAATTAAATAAAATGTCTTCAAAACCTAATATGAGTAAGCATGTTTTTGTACGAGCAAACAAACGTATTGAGGGAATTCTTGTTCCAGGTAATAATGAATCAGTAGAGTTTATGGAGGGTTCACAACATATAATACAATATAGTGCTGTTGCACATTTAGTGAAAAATGGGGATGTTCAACTGATATAATATAGACTTGTTAATTGATATCGGCAAGATAAAAAAATAAGTGCCTTAAATTTAGAGAACTGAAAAGTACATTGTATATATGCACAAGTAAGATAGTTTTGTCTGTGGCTATATCCATAAGAATTTCTATAAAAACAATTTTTACTATTCAAAGTTTTTTTTATAAATTTATGAAACATAAATTTTAAAATTTATCACATCAAAAGTATAATGTAATGTAACTTCTTTTTTTATTATTTATTGTGAATTGCAATCAAGGATTTTTCCTATAGCTTTAGTCAGGACTTCTTTCTGATTCCTAGATATTTTTGTACAAGATTAAATAAAAAATTTATTTTTATTTGTAGTTTTTTTTTTTATTTCAATAATAAAAAAATTGTTTAAAAGATATGTTTATAAATAAAATATAAAAAAGTATAATTAATTGTTCATCATATTATAAAAATATCCATCTTTTTGTTGCATTAAAATAGAAGGACTATCAATTTCAACAACCTTACCATGTTCCATAACTAAAATTCTATCACTATTAAAAATTGTACTTAATCTGTGAGCAACAGTTATAACTGTACAATTCGAAAATCTTATTTTAATTGTTTTTTGAATAATCTCATCCGTAATACTATCAATATTTGACGTAGCTTCATCAAGGATTAAAATCTTATTTTCAGTAATAATAGCTCTAGCTAAACATAATAGTTGTTTCTGACCAGTACTGAGGTTACTGCCTTTATTTTCTATTTGATATTCCAAAGAATCAAAATAACTCTTTAGTTCCACATCTTCTAAAGCTTGCCACAAAATTTCATCATTATATTTGTGTAAAGGATCTAAATTATTCTTCAGTGATGTTGTAAATAATACAGGATCTTGTGGTATAATAGAAATTCGGCTCCGAAGATCGTAAAGTCCAATGGTTTTGATGTTGATTTCATCTATATAAAGAAAACCTTCTGGATTAACTAGACGAAACAAAACGGAAATCAAAGACGACTTTCCTGCTCCAGTACGACCTACTACTCCAATCTACAACAAATAATTAAAAAAAATATTTGTTTAAGAGACTGCTACGATTAAGGGAAGCAGTAGCGTCCCCCCTCCTCAGGCTGTTCGATCTATTTCTATGTTCCAGTTAATTTAAAAAACGAGTCCAGATATTACGCAAAATTATAAATATTAAAAGTTATAAACACATGTAGATATAACCGTAATTTTGAGGTTAGCTGTCAATGCGTAAACGCGTCTTACTGGTTCCAATTAATAGAAAAAACGACAAATCAGATCGACTTCAGCTAGCACAGGACGATTCATTGTATCCAGAGCACTACGCCGCTCAAGTCCAAATATTAATTTTCGTTGTAAATAGAAAAAGATATCAGCGAAAGAAAAAGTACGTTTGTCGCTACTGCACCCCCTTAATGATAAAAATTGATGACGAATGCTTATTTACTTTTTCCTGTGACTTGATACTCAGTGTTAGATCCTTCAAGGCCGGTTCTTTATCATCTGAATATGTTAAAGATAAGTGTTTGAACTGAATAGCTCCTTTGTTTGGCCAATTTTTCAATATCTTTTCTTCAAATTCTGTCTCAAAAGGTCCTTCTTGCTCCAGATTTGTGAAATTGAAAATTCGTTCTACACTAATCATTTGTGTCATCATTGCAGTGGTTTGTCGAAGTCCATATTGAACAGATCCATACAACATCAGAATCTGAGTAATGGCTAACCCCACGAATCCAGCAGAAGTTTTATCATCTTTGGTATATATAAAATTAAAAGTGATAAAGGCCAAAAGGCTGGCTGAAACTATGTCCAACCAAAATCCAAAAGCAGACGAAGACGCAATGTTAACATAATGAGCAGAGGTATGAACATCTTGCAAAGCATCAAATTCTGTTTTGACTTTATTTTCTGCTCCTGCTGATCGAATTACTGTTAATCCAGCTATGGTGGAATTCACATGAGTAAAGACAGGACTTTTGGCTGTAAAAAAGCAGTTAACAATAACAGCTCAAAAAAATTTTCAACGAATAAATTAAAATTTTTAAAAATATACCTTTACTTTCCAAGCGCATAATATTTTGAGCAGTCGGCAAATAAACATTTTTGAATTTCCAACATATGATGACCATAATGATCAAAGGAACTATAAAATATGAATCCATAATCAAAACTTGTATGGAAACACCAATCGCCATCAAGAGTACATGGAGAGCATCAAGTGTCACAGTTGGCAGCGTTTCATCGACTAATCCAATGTCTTTCGAAAACCTGTTCAGAATCCTTCCTAAAATTTAAAAAAACAATCAGTTACATAAATTTTGTAAAACTATATGGCATTTTTCAATTACATTTGATGATTGATGAAGATGATTCTCGAATTCATAAAATACCTATAGAATTAAATTAGTTTTACCTGCAGGATTCAATTCAAAGAAACGAATAGGCGTTCTTAAAAGACAAGCAAACATTCGATTATGAAGGTTTCTGCTTGCGTTCATACAGATTTTGTAGAAAAGTACACTGCTGGCAATCCACGTGATTGCACTTGCCCCCGTTATAGCCGCATATATGCCAATCTCCCAACCATAATGATATCCTTGTGACGCGTGATACCTCATATCCCGTTCCGACAGTCTAAATAAAAAAAAATTCAGTTTGATTAATCATTATTATCGCATACCAGTAACAAATGTCTGCGAACGTCTTCGCTAAATTTCTAAACAGATGAAGAAAAAACCGAATCCTCACGTAATAATGAAAGCAAGCCAATAGTGGCCTCCGCTAATGGAAACTTGAGCAATTATCAAGCTCAGCGCCAGGCACAGTAGCGCCCAATATGAGCCACCGGCTTTAAAGTATGATCTACACAAGGACATGAAATTCGCTCGTTCCTTCGTTACAAGTCCTTCCTTCTCGCGATCGAATTCAACCTTTGCGCGGTTGCTACTGATGAACGTGAGTTCGAGCTGGTTATCCGATGTATTCTCGCTTTTCGGCGGGGTTACTTTAACAATCGTATCTCCCACAGGTGAATCGGGCAGCCAGAAGTCTTTGCTTGTTAGATCGTCGTAAGAACCGCAAAAATCAATTTGGCCCTGAATAGGTGCACGGATTTATTTATTACAAATAGAAATTTCGACTTTCATTTTTAGTGGAAAAAAAAACAATTTACATCTTTCATTACTATTACTTCGTCAGCTTGTTTAAGACGCTCAAGATCGTGAGTGACGAGTATTCTTAACTTCTCTTTCAAGAATCCGTTTATACAGTTCTCAAATATGTGCTTGCCAACGTGCACGTCGACTGCTGCAAGTGCATCGTCAATCAAATACACATTCGCATCTCTGTAAATAGCCCTAAAAGCAGACAAAAATTTCATATCAATCTTCACGTATTCTATGCTTTGTGTTCGTGAAAAAAATTATTGCAACCTTGCCAAATTCACCCTGGAGCACTGGCCTCCGCTAAGAGTGGAACCGTCATCGCCGACAAAGGTCAAATCGTTATTGGGCAATTCTTTCAAATCTTCAGTTAGTGCACAGGCATTGATTACTCGCTTGTATCTTTCCTCATCGAAGGGAAGACCGAATAAGATATTGCTTCTTATGGTGCCCGAAAACAACCAGGACCGTTGACCAACATAAGAAACTTTTCCGTGTACTTGTATCTCACCCAAAGCCGGTTGCAGCTCCTCGAGGATCATTTGTAAAAGTATAGACTAAAAAGATAATTGATTTGTTTATTGCGACTGCGATTTCCATGAGTTGGTGTAACAGAAAAGATTTTATATACCTTTCCAGAAGCAACTGTCCCAGTAATAATATACAATTTTTGTGCGGAAATATTTAAATTAATGTTTTGCAATGCATAATATTCAGTCGATTTCTCATGCCATGCAAAGTATAAATTTTTTATTGTAATTTTAGCATCGATATCTCTAATATCATGAAAATTTTCCGGCTGCGATTTCTCTACTTCGTCCAAAAGTAAAAATTCCTAGAACAGTTTTAATTTGTTTAAATAAATAGTTAAATACGAGTTTCTCAGACTAATAATTACTCGCATAAAATTATACATAATTAAATACACATTTTTTTTATAGTAAAAACTTTTATTTTTCGTCATTAGATCTGTAACATTATGCAATAAAATTTAATTCAAATATTATATAAACAATTGTAATACGCTATTTATAAATATTAAGTACATATTTTCTAAACAGAGAGATGAAATGGTTTAAAAACTTAAAAAGAAAAATTAATTACAATTATACTTTTCCTTTTACAATAATCGTAATCTTTGTATTTAAAATTATATTCCCCGGATTAAGCTTAATAAAAATCATTAAACATATTGTTATAATAAAATTAACTATTTATTACGTGCAAAAGGCGATAAAGTACGACATAAATCATTCAATGTTCCTTAAGTTAAAAGTACAAGTCGAACAATGCAGTAATAATTTCTACAATAATACGTGAAATAAATAGTTGGCAAAATTACATGCATAAACACGATCGATACTATTAATGCCCTAAAAATTCTTGAAAGTTCCCAATCGCAAAATAATTTTACACACAAGTCCCATCGATCTGAATAGTTTGGAAATCGTCGCATAAGCAGATCTTCATTATTTCTTCAGTCACATTTACGGCATTACCCCCACCAATGATCTTCGGTCGCTGGAAGCAAAACTGTTGACAGTCTCCGTTCTGAATAGCGCAAAAATTGTCTGCGCTTATTCTCTGTACATTCTGACTGAATATTCTGACACCAGCAATCACTTCCTTCTCGTCGTCGCTAGATCTCGGTGCCAATCTCGTCGCACCGCGTCCGGACACTTTATCGAACCTCCAGACACTCGTCAAATTGGCTATGTATGCGTAACGTCCATGTATACTAATGGATCTTGGCTCACGGACAACAGATACATCGATACTCTTGACATCCTCACCTTCGAGATTCGCGTTATGTAGTTCAGTTGTACTCTGACTAAACCAGTACAGCCTATCCTCGACAAAGTCAATGGCCAATCCAGTCTCATTGATGCTTAGTTTATTGTTCGAAAATTCATTCGAAAAGGGCGTTATTTTCAATCCTCGTACTCTGTAAATCTGAGCTTCGCCATCCAGCAGCATAGTGAAGAAGTGACAACCTTTGTTGGGATGCACTGCCAGAGATATTGGATGTCCCTGGTTTGGACTAAACGTATTCAAAGTCTTAAACAAATATTTGTCCTCCCTCGGCTTCAAAACTGCTATGGCATTTTTTGGTCCTGTATAGCAATTGTCCCTCACGTAATAAATATCGTTCGTTACCCAGTCAAAGGACACGTACTTGAGACATTTATCTCTAGCGTAAATCCCCTGCGGTTCTTCTTTCAACATGTTTACAGTGTTGATGGACTGATCGTCGCTGAAGGCAAAGGTATTGGTATAAAAATTATAATCAAAGTCTATACTTCTCTTTTCGTTCAGCGCCTTTTGATGGAAACGTATCGGCGGCATAGAGTCGCTGAAAGCTTGCCTATCGCTGTCCAATATTCTCCCTCTGATGAAATCACCACGTGTGTACAGTACGAAGTCGGTTACCGGTGCGCAACTCTTCCCGTCGTCTTCCAATCGATGACCGATGAAGCAGGCACAGACACTATGACCATTATTAGTCGACCTCAAGCAGAGATGTTTGCAACCACCATTGCCATTCTCGCAAGGATTATTAATACCGGTCTCCTGACCGGTGTAGATCTTAATCGATTTCGGATCGTCGAAAGGAATGTTTTGAATGCCGTTTTCATTGCAGACACCGCTCGACATGGTGCAAGTCCAAAGAGTACGAAGACTGATAGGATCCGGTTGTTTCGTCCAAAAGAGACGGTTTCCCGAAACACCCAGACCTGGGACTATGTTAGATATTCGAGCCACGATTTGACGTTGGTCCCCAACATAGTCCGAGCTTTGGATGTTGACCGAATCAGCCCAGTAGAGCTTCGGTGTTTGGGTGTCGACGGCAATAGCTGTGATGCTTGGACTCTTGATGATCTCTTCGGGAGATGTACCGTCCATATTGCATTTTAGTACCTGAAAATAATTAAATTATATTATTTACAAATATTGGAAATCGCGATAAGTTTTTGAACAAACTTTTGATTTTGTTATTTGCATAAAAAAAAAAACTGATTTAATTTAAATAAACTTTAAACATTTAATAAATGTTAGATGAATGTGCAGTGAACGATTCATTATAGGCAATGGTTATCCTTCGTAATCTGAAACTCGCTACAATTTTTAGATGACTCATGTAACGATAACTTGTCTTCACTAGAATTTGGTAATCGATGATTCAAGAAGTTCGCAAACTTTAGTACTTGCAGCATTTGCTGCCGAAATCACATGTAGGTATTTCTAATATTTCTAAAAAAAAAGGTGCTTAAGAAGAATTGAGTTATACGGTACCGAGTCCAAGTCCTGCACGATGAAGACAAGTCCCCGCAAAGGATCCAAAGCCATATCAATGGGTCTCTTGAGATCCGACACAGCGATTCCATAACTCGTGCTTTTCGGATCGAACACGTTCAATATCCCGGCATATGCGTCGAGTGCGTACACATTTTCAGTGATGGAATCGACGGCGACAGCTCTCGGATCCCATGTTCTCGTTTGTGTGAGATTGTGGTATTTACTCGACAGTGAGTTGATCCACTGCGAATCGATTTCTCGCCAGTAAATCGTATTTTTCTTGTGAAGACCGAAGGCAGCGATACCCTTCGATGTTCTCGTTAGTACAGTTTGCTTCTGGCTGTTGAGGTCAAGAGCGTAAAGGCCACGATCGTTGCTCACAATTAGCGCTTTCGAGTAATCTACCACTTCGTCGCTCGCACTATCACGACCTGAATAATGTTAATATTTTATGCGATTATTGTTCAAGTCCTTTTTTCTTTTCAATCAGATTCTAAAATTTCATTAGGTATTATAATTTTTTTTAAGTCACATGCATGCTTGTTTAAAAAAAATTAGGTCTAATATGACCAAAACATTTGTTTATTAAGTACACTGAGAAATTCTTGGGGCATCTGCTGTACTAAGGAGTACGACTGGTCGCCCAAAAGCATTGGAAAAGTCGTACTTTCATTTGGGACAAATGAGCTCCTAAAAAAGTGAAACAGTTGCCTCAGTGCGGCACCACTTTCACGCTAAATGCGCAGGGCAACCATGTTTGGGGTATCGGTGCTCCTAAAATCGGGGCAGCTGATGCCCCAAATCAAAAGTCCAACAGTCGTAATTAGCGAGTACAGCAGATACCCCAAGAATTTCTCAGTGTATATCTGAATCATCTCAATTGTTTTAGTCTGACTAGACATGAAAATTTTTGAAAAATATACATTTATTCTATTTTAGTGCATAATAAGCGTCTGTGCAAATAAAGATTTTTATCATGAACTTTTAATTAGTATTGATATCACTTTAGAAAAATTGTATTATAAACATCTTATAACTAATTCAAAATATATACATATATATTTACAAATCCCACTTACTTGTTACCACTACAACGACAGCTATAATGATAGCGAGTAACAATATACCGACAACCACTCCAATGATATAACCAGGTTTCGAAATAGTCGCTTTCAATCGTTCCCAAATGGAATCCGATTCGATCACTCGCACTTCACTCATTGTTTATATCAATGTGTAACTTCTGTAACTCCTGTATTACATATATATATATACATAAGTACTACAATATCATGGACAATTGCATCAATAATAAGTTAAAGTAAGACTTGAGAGACGATCAAGAAAGATGACCCGCACCCACAGCACATGATGCCACCTACTTCGAGATAGTCAACTGTGTACAATCGCAACAAGTGCGACAAGACAAACTCCGCGCGCGTTCCAATGCTGGGAGAGTCTCGCTGATAACGCAGATGATTCATGCGACTAAAGTGGTGTACGTATCGAATTCGTTGTACTGCACCTGGTGACGCGTACCTGTGTACGTGTGAAGCGTGTGGAATGAAAAATATAATACGGGCGCGCGCTCGTGTACGCGCGCAAGCGGCTGAGCGAAATTTCACTATCTCGCTCACTTACACAAGGTCATGTACCTAATGTGCGATTCGAGTCACTCGCGCTATGCGTATTTTGTGTATTGCTATAAGTACCTGAACTTCCTAGGCATACAGGAACCTGCTTATTTAAAAAAAGAAAAACATTTTAATATTTAAGTACCAAACGAATTATGCGAGAGCAGTTGCTTAAAAAATAATAGAATAATCCTACAAGAACGTTCAACTTCTAAGGTATCAATATTCTCTTAGCAACCTTATCAATATTATCAACCTATGCGTAAGAGTAAGAAAACTTCATATTATTGTAGTTGTTTTTTACTCAAACCTATATGTATAAGTATACATACCTCAACACGTTTGATGGAAACTCGAGCTTCAGCAGATGAAGACACGGCGCGCGGATAAAATACAGTTAACATAATTTTGAACATGCCAAAGTATTGCGACACGGTGTAAATCGTGTGGGCTTCTAAAATGCTGTAATCAAATACGAATGCCAATAGAAAAAGCAGCAATGCCGTGGTTTCGGCGAATACGGATGTGGCAGCGCTAACACCACGCAGGTAAGATTTCAATGCTATTAAGTCTATTTCGCACCTGAAAAAATAATCGAAATAAAAATAAGTGTGCACTAGTTGGTATCATTGGATTCAACGATTTTTTTAATTTAAATGCTATATATATATTAGTTGGACATTATTTTGAAATAATTAAAAAGTTTAAATCTACGTTAAAAATGAAAACTATAATAATTTCCATTACATCATAAACATTATAGCAAAGTTATTCTGCTACAAATGCCAGATATTCAATAGAGAATTAATCAAGAGAAGAATTAAGCAAGTACAAAAGCTGTCTTTTCGATATATTAGGTAATAATTATACGTAATACCTCCTAGCGAGAAAGACAAGATTTTCAAAGGGCTTCTCCCAGGCGTACATTTTGATTACGCGTATACCACTCACGATTTCGCTCATCAATCGAATTCTTTCGTCTGTTTTGATAGCGACCTTAGTACGAACTCGTCCAGTTATTTTGCCCAGGAATCCTGAAAATGCAATTTTCACACATCACTTTCAATTGCCGTTGAAATGGAAAATAAATCTATATAGTCGTACCTTGAACATAAACAGTTTGGCCAATCAGGAATAATATAGCAATTAGTGGGTACAATAAACCAAATGTTGGGGTAAAATTTTTGTCGCTCCAAAAGCAATACAGCATTAGAATACATTGAATTGGCAAAACCCAAATATAATGCAAGAACATACACACGTCTTCGAATTTACCTACATCGTTAGACAGTAGGTTTATAATTTTTCCAGGATCGTATTTACTTGATGCGGAAATAGATAATCGAAGTGCCTATAAAATTAAAATATGAATTTCTTTACACTTTAAAATGATGAAAAACTAATTCGATAAATTCATGTATCTATTTCTAATGATCAATGGACAATTCAATAATGCGTAGACTTTTTTTATACCTTTCTGTAAATCAAAGCAGAATAAGCTGTCGATATTCTCATGCCTACGTCTTTTCGACCCACTACAGAATGATGCCCCACCAATGCTTGCAAAATGATCATTATGACAAGTACAGAAGCAAAACAATAAGCCTCTCTTGTACTTGACTTTCCGTGCGGATGGAAATGCATTATTACAAGTCCTACAACGTAAGGCTGCAAACCTCTAAAAGTAAACATTTTTCAAGTTCTTGCATAAAATTTTACATTATTGCAAAGCTGATTTTATCCACTTATACTTTTATAACTTATAGATTTCCATTCTACTTTCATCCACATATTTAATTAATCTATGATACCTTAAAATAACGCATATGAAGAAAACGTGGAGACCGTAGTACCAAAACAGCCATCCAAAAGTTCTCCACGTCACTCTCAACAAACTGGGTTTGCGTTGCGTAGAATCAAAATGTTGTAATTCTTCATGCCAGGCCCTGTATAACATGAAATACCTTATTCAGTTACTGTCTAAATTGATAATTATTATAAATAACTCGCCTTTCTAGTTTCTCTCCAAGTAATTTACTGCAATGTTGAGGGAGAATATTGTACAAATCTTTCATTCGAATATTTCGACTGTTTCTAGAATAAAAAAGTGGCTTTAACCACCTGTAAATATATTTCATTAATACTGCCATATTTTTCAATAAATACTATTAATAGTCTCGGTTGGAGTGGTTATAAACAATTATTTCGAAAGAAAAAATGTAGATGTAAAATTTATCAATACAATTTAGCTACTGCGAAAATAATTAATTTATTGTTTTATTGCAAGCATTAATTTTCCAATAGAATTATAAACAATAATTATTGATTGTTAGATTTTCCCGCTCATCGCTCTGCACGGAGAAAGGAAATCACCAGCAAAACTAATACTATTTCCTAGCAGAATACCAATTTATAATACTAGTATCTTATTTTCTAGTGTTTGGTATACATATAATTACTGTACTATACTGAGTGTATGAATTATCGATGATGAACACATTATTTACTAGTGCTAGCACCGATATTTTCCTTATGCGGCCACGGAACTGATTTTTCAGGTACATACCTACTACATAGTATGCGTATAGTATATGCCATGGTGTATGCTTTTTTTCTACTGACCCCTAAACTCTCCAACTCACGGATACGCTCTTTATTCTTTGACAGGTCTCGTTGACTCGTTTGAAAGTGTTTATACAATTCGACTGCATATAATATTTATTTTTGATTTGAAAATAAATATTTGAAGATAAATTGATGATTAAAATTAGAAGATTAATTTAAAATCTAAATATTAATAGTGATTCACTCACTAATTTACATTTATATATTGATTTATATAAAAAGTTATATAGCTTTGACATGACTGATAATTTCATCGGTGTATGGGGTAAAAACTGACCCAATGAAAATTAAATAATTTGCTCCAGGAAAAAATACTAATGTTGGATTATCTCTTGTAGTTATTGAGAAAAAAAAATTATAAAAATTTGATAAATGGATTGGAGCGATATAAATAACATTCCTAATATTGATCAGTGACAGTGAAACCATACGTATGAAGTGCTGATGGAATACTAATGGTAAAATAAATATCACTTTAAAGCGCGCAAATGTTGTTTTGCAGACTTGAGGGTTGAAGTTTCAATTCTCGAAGGCGAAATTTTTTTTATTAATTTTTTTAGTTTAAAATTCTTTTATAACTAATTAAACATTGAAATTATTAGCTTTATCATAGTGCACAAAAACGTTAAAAATAAAAAGGGAATGATGCTGCTCTTGGCTGATACCAATAAAATTTTTATAAAATTATACAAAATATGATATTAAATTAATTTTTTTAGAATGATTATTATGTACTCAAATAAAGTAATGATTATTGAAAACTGTATTGTTTATTTCACTTACTACCAGTTTCTATTAGTATTTATCTGTTTTTTCATCGTTTATAACCAATTATCAATAATTATTTCATTAATTTACTAATTATTTAAAAATAATAATATAACAAAAATATAAAATAATAATAATAATATTTTGTGTACTATAAGTTATGAAAGAATTATTCTTATTTTTATTATTATTACTGTCTGTATGATTATTATTTCTTATGTCTTATTTATTATAAATGAATTACCATAAAGGCAGTGATATTATTTGAAAATTTTTGATTAAAATTATAATAAGTACTGATAAAGACAGAATAAAGAAGTTAAAGTAAAAAAACCAAATGCCAAATTACAAAAGTTAATTAAATAAAACACTCATTAATAATCATAGGATTTTCTTATGCCCGAGCACTGAAATTTAAGGTACTATGTAGAGTATTAGTTTTTCTGGTGATATCCATTCTCTGTATGTGTTAATAAAGCACGCAAGCGTATATATAATATATGTCGAATCTTTCAAAGAAAACGGGGAATCCCAGAATTTTCTTGTCTGTGTAGGCTGCCATACGACTTTTGTTCACATATAAAAGTATTTTAATTACAAACTAACTTATAAACATTATTGTGCACAAACTCAACTATTTTTTATTAATATTGTATACATAAAATTAATGTAGCACACCTATAATAAAATAAAAACTACGTACGTAAGCCGCAATAAAATTAAATGTATTGACCATTCTTTAATGCTACAAAATGAATTGCTGTAAGTCCTTACCAAAAAAACATCCTATTTAAAATGTTTGCTGTTAATTGTGGATTCGAATTATTAAATTTTTCACTGATATCCATTTTTAATGATTACTATTTAGTCTATTAATATTTAGTACTATTTTTGTCTTCAATTGTATCAAATTATTAAAATTTATAGTTCAAAATATACTGTATTCACTTTCATATATTCAGACATGTATAATATGTATATAGTTTAAACAGGATGCTACTATTACTGTTGACTCAATGCAGAGATACTACTTAGTATAAGAGATATAATCCACGTTCGGTCGTTAGCTTATTAGTCAAGAGTGCAGATGATTGAAAGAAGTCGAATCTAATTTAACATACGGACAGTAGGATAGAGAGGGAGAAGCCCTCTAGTGCGAGAGCCATGTAAACTCACTACGATTTTCAGTTTCCACTCGACGGTCGACCGGGTCGACCGCCTTTGAGACCGGTCATGTTACAAGCAAATAAAGTAATTTAAAACTAAAGTATTTGGTCTTGTATTTATTCAGGCTCTCCTTCACCTCGACCTCAGGAACCGCCAGGCAACATGAAGCTGCCTAAATTCCAGGGTTTGTGGTAGCAAACCGCACAGATGAATAGCATACAGGCCATCTGTTGAGCTTTGCAATCAGCGTTGCAGAACGATTATCAGAATGACTCCATCCGGCTATGTTCAGATCATAAATGAACTCCAAGCAGCTATGTTCGCGTGGTTCGGGCGGAACGGTTCGTTGTCGCGCGAACCACGCGAACATAGCTGCTTGGAGTTCATTTATGATCTGAACATAGCCGGATGGAGTCATTCTGATAATCGTTCTGCAACACGCTGTTTGCAATACACTTGAGTAGTTGCACTGGTTGATAAAGCTACGATCTGTCTTATCGTCGTTCGCATTATTTTATTTAAATTCAAATAATCGTGAAAAAATGTTTTTCCATAAACTAACAGAGTTAAAAAATAATACTCATATTTAAATGTATTTAATTCTCATTGTAAATTGTCATTTAAGAATATATTATAACTAAAACGAAAGGAAGAATCCCAAAAGTATTGCAATTTTTTTTTTTCATTAACAAATAATTATTTCATCTTTTCATGCATTATGAAATTTTAATATATAATGAAAAATGTGCAATAGTAAGTACTAAGTAATAAATATAATCTTCCAGACCTTTACTTTATTTGAAAATCTTTGTAAAAAAGTATCAAAAAAACCTTGTTCTATTAAAAAAAATTTTTTTATAAACCAGCTTCTTTATTTTTTATTTTAACATTTTTTTAAATTTTTATATGTTTATAAGTAATAAACATTATTTTCAATGTTATAATTCTGAATTTTAAATTATATATTTATTATTAAAAATCAATCTCTTGAAATTTAATTTGGTGCCCCATGGTTTTCAATAAGTTATAAAGAAGTAAAAAATTATCGTAGACACATAGCAAATGTATATATTATGAACTATGATTTATGTTTACATTTACTCCACAAAATTCAAAATAAATAATTTAAATATAGATACATAAATCAACTAAAATATACACAGGAAATACATGTAAGCAACAATTTTACATGCGACTTTTTATACTAGTATAAATAAGTAATAATTAAACATTATTTACGAAAATAACAGTTTTAAATCTTCTATCGTCAACTTATTGCTGACGGTTCCAGATAACACATTCTTTGCAATCTTGAGTTTTTTATCTTGCAATTCCTTAATTTTTTCTTCGATCGTGTCTTTACAAATAAACCTACAAATACATTTCATAAAATATAAATACTAAAACTTTGTTTTCGTGTTATCAATACCGATAGATAGATAAATTTAGTATAAATTTCGAAATAAGTTAAAATTAATTATGTTAAATTTTTAAAGTTATTCCTATGTATTTTTCCTTACTAAACAAAAAATTTAACAATATATAAAGATCCAATAATATCTTTCTATCTACAGGTAATAATTAAATTGTAATTACTTGTATATATGGACATTGTTTTCTTGCCCAAAACGGTAAATCCTATCTTGAGCTTGGGTCTCCAGCTGCGGATTCCAGTGAAGATCTATCAACAGTAAATTGTTAGCGCCTACAAGATTTAGGCCCACTCCTCCAGCTATCAATGACAGAAGTAAGACATTCAATTTGTCGTCACCATCGTTAAGTTTGTCAACTATATCCTATAAACATAATTATAAATTAGCCGTATAGATAGATTTCTTTCAGCTTATAACATTAAATTGAAGTTAACTTTCAATGGCTACTTGTTACAATTGATAAAGAAAGGTTAGAATTATAGTATTTTATTTAAAAAAAAAAACAATTGCTCTCAAATTCAATTAATGAAAGAAGATATTGTTTTCTACAAAACTGTACCTGTCTATCTTTTAAAGCTACTTTTCCTGAGAATGTGTCATACTTCACTCCAGGAATATATTGCAAGTTATCTGCAATGATTTCTAAAAAACTAGTCCATTGTGATACCACAACAACCTTCTCCCCTCTATCTAATATCGTTTGAATTGTTTCGATGACTGTTCGAACCTAATACATAACGTAATAAATAATAATATATAAAATTTTATTAGTAACATATACAATATAAATATATAAACCAAGTTAAAGGATTGAATACTGAAAATGTACAGTACCTTAGAACTCAGCCTATCTTTTTTAAAGATAGGATTGGTCCTCGACATTACATTTCTAGCAAATCTTTCGTCAAACTTGAAATCGTCATCCTCATCTTCATCGTCGGTCATTAAATTATTAAGCTCGTCTATCATATCAGCGTTAACTTGTTGCGTTTGAAGACCATTTCCTTCCAATTCAATGTCTTCCTTATCTAGCATTGACTTTATCAATGCTGGATGACAACAAATTTGCCGCAGTCTCAATATCAGCACCAAAATAAAATGGGCTTCAACTTGGGTATGATGCCTCATTAAAACCTTTAGTAACCTTGATAATTTATCTGGCACAGCTATTAAATTAGTAAAAAAAAAATTAATAATATTTTTAGATTACAGTAAAAAAAAATGTAATAATATTTTAAGGTTGGTACAGTAATTGAACCGGTAATAAAGCACATACTTTTTCAATAAACTTCAATTTAAGAAGTCGATTTTATAAATCATTAAAAAAAGGAAATTAATAAATATCGTTTAGATTTTACTTGCTGGTTTAGAAAAACCGACTTAATATTTTTTAAACCGATGAAATGTTGCTTGAAAATTTACTTTCATGCAAATTTAATAAGATAAAATTTTTTATTAGCAAAAAATGTCTCGTATTTTTTATACATATTTTTTAGCAAATAACAATATCAAATACCTGTGGATATCAGAGATGGCCTCATATGACAACCAAACTCTTTTAAGTGTTCCTTCTCTTTGCGCTGACGCAAAAATTCTGCAAAAAATGACTGCGAATAGAGAAATAATTTTTGATACACCACTTTTTCTGTTGCATCTAATTTAATTTCAATAATGTCCAGATTTTTCTCGGGTAATTGTTGTATTATGCCCATGCTCATCAACTCAGTCTTCGTTCTTCGAAGCATCAGAGACTTGGTAATAATAACAAGTCTTTTGTTTCCAGCCGAATTCTTGTTGCTGACCCATCTGTTCCACACTTTTATTTCATCAAATGGGGAACATTTTAAAAACTTGAGCAAGGCAAACAAATCCGATTCTTTATTTTGAATAGGAGTGCCACTTAGAGCCCATCTACTTTTAGTCGTGAGCTCACATACCGCAATACAACCTTTACTTTTGTAGTTGCGAATGTAATGCGCCTCATCCAAAATGACACGCTCCCAATTAATCTTTAAATTAACATAAAATATGTAAATATATTTTTTAAACAAAAAAGAATTTATTTTTTTATTAATTTCATTCTAGCTTTATTGTATTATCTTGTATTAAAAAAAATGATTAAATTATAAATAATGGAAATCATTGATTTACTTTAGCATTAAAAATTATTAATTTTCAAAAAAGTTTATACTTTAATGATAAATTATTACCTTGAATAACGTTGAATCTTTATTCTTTTTGGGTAAAACATGAAGCTCGTACTCTTGCGCAATCAGATTGTATGTAGTGATTACAACGTCAAATTTGGATAAATTTTTTTCGCTAATGTCTCTTGATGTTCCATGATAGATAAAAACACTCAATTGACCCGTTCGACATTTTGTCTGAACTTCTCTCTCCCATTGCTTTGTTAAAGAAGCAGGACAAACTACCAGAGTTCTACCATTATGAGCTGCAAGCCCAGAAAATAAAGATGTGTATTTTACTAAATGCAAACTTTATTAATTGAATAAATACATCAATTGATAAGCCTGGATATAATAATATTGTCATCTTTTTTAATTCCTTAAGAAAAAAGGCAAGTACATTCAATGAAATTATGTGGAATTTCCATTGCAAAAAAAAGAACTATTAATGAAGGATTTTAACAAGTAAATTAAGAAAAATCTTACATACTTTCAAGTGAGCTAGAGAACCCCCAATCCTCATCATCACTTTCAACAGATTCTTTCTCATTTTTCTCATTTTTAGCAGCCAGAATAAGCGATATCATTTGAATCGTTTTACCTAAGCCCATGTCATCAGCTATACAAACAATGCAAATTATTCAAAAGTTTAGAAAATTCTAAATTTATATTATATAAATAAATAAAATTAAGTATATATACCTAAAATCCCACCACTGGGTTTTTGTTCTTCCCGCCACCTCATCCATTTTAATGCTTGCCTTTGGTGAGGCATCAAATGCGTATTCAGACCAACAGGATCTTTTTCTACTGCATCTTTTGGTACTTTCGTAAGAGAATTATAGAGTTGTTCAATACACTCTGTAGTTAAACTTCTTTCTCGCAAGAAATCTTGCATGCCCTTATCTCCTAAATTATTCATATAAGAATCAGTCGCTGGTCTTTTTGGTATAGCACTGATATCAAAGTTAATATCCTCTGCCAAGTTAGGAAAAGGCATGTCGTAATCTTTTAATATGTGCATTCCATCTCCCATATAGTCATCCTCGCTATTTTCTTCATAATCCTCATCATCTTGATATTCGTTATCCAAATAGTTATGCGTAACTAAATGATGAACGTGACTAGAACGGGATGAACCTTCCCCTAATTCTAATTTAACTTCTAATTTAAAGTTCAATTGACTTCCTCTCGATGTACTTTCTTTAGTAGTGAAATTATTAGTCTTTCGAAATTGCTTTTTATAACTTGAATAACTTGATTTTACATGTTGAGCTATAAATACCAAAACAAAGTTCGTGTTATAATCAAGTATGTATAAATTACCAAGACAAAAATTTCTGATATCAAAAACATAAATTTATAAATTCTACCTGACATAAATTTCTTTGGTCTTCTGCTTTCAGAATCATTATCATATACTTTAATTCCATCTAAATGTCTTTTTAAAGAATTTTCACTCATTTGCCTTTGCAGTCCTGAAATATAAAAATAAAAAATTAATATTGAAATTTTATTAAAAAGTGTATTGAAAATTAATGATAGGTCCTACCTCTAGAAGTACTGGGAATAGCCAGGTCAGGAATAGCAGGTGCAGGCGTACTAGGAACCGAAGTTGTAGAACTTTGAGCAACAGGTTGTCCAATTGAAGAACTTGGAGCTTCAATTGCATACTCAGCGATAGATCTACGCTTGGCGATACTACCTTTTTTAGGTTTAGATGCATTGCTACTAACCTTTGGAACTGGATTACAGTTAACATCTGGAAGACTTTCTAGAAAATCTTCCCTAATTTCCATTGTTATACCACTGTCTTCTAAGGATGTTGATGTTTGCTCATTTAAATTGCTAAAATTATTTTATAAAGCTATATTTCCATTGGAATAATTTTAATATAAATGATTTAACATTCTATCTTCTTTACACATCAACATTAAAGTCTTTTAACTTTAAATAAACAGTTATTTATATGTATATAAAATTTACCCAGTGAATTTGTCAATATCAAAATCTTCATCCATTTTCAAAGATGAAGATCTTTTAACAAGTTGCTGATCTTCATCATTTGAAACGGTCTTTGTTTCCTCTTCTACAGATGTGCTATCCACTACATCCATCATAAAAATATTTTTGCTGACAATTCTTGTAGAAACAGGTGTTGACAGTCGAATATTAAATCTAATATATTATTTTAAATAAGATTTAAATAATTTCATATATTAAAATTCATGCTTTAAAATCTAAATTTAACAGACTGATATTAAATGCTATTTATTGCATAGTCACCTAGTAGAACTAAGTAATATTTATTACATATATATAAAAAAATATATCTACATTGATAAAGCATTTGATTCTTTTAGAATTTGATAAGATACTGTTATGAAGCAAACTTATGTAGATATGTGCGTGACAATACATAAGAAATAGGTATTCGAATTTCCAAGTAAATAAAAAGTGTATTTTGATACAAACTATAGAACAGAAAACCTTTTCATAAAATGATATACCTATATTTATTTACCTACCATTTAGAACAAAATAATCCATCATTTAATCCATCTCGTAATCCATAGTAAATAATTTTCATAAAAAAGTGAAACTACTTGAACCGACATTTTTTTTTAAAAAAAAAAGCGTTTTATCAAATTTGATAATGTACTGACGCTAGTTCCAAAATAATTTGAAATTTGAAGTAGTTTCGAACAATGAATTCAAAGCTAAAGAATAGTAGACGCCAATTTAAAATCACTGCGCTGATTCATCGACGAGCATGATCAAAAAAATTCGCAATATCTTTCACGCAATTCCACAAGCCCGCAAAGTTCTTAAATCGAATTAATATTTATGCGTACCCTTGTAGTGTTTTCACCCTGGGCTTTGCCTCGCCTTTGTTCCTGGGAGTATCGAGGAAATCACAATCACTGCCCGAATCTACCGGTCCAGAAATTCGCAACTGCGACCTGCTTCCTTGGTTGGGATTTCGCTCATTTACGCTTATAGTACTTATTGCCCCACCCCCGACGTCATCTCCCAAATCCCATTACTTAGACTGGAATATATAATCCTTTCTCAAGATCTCATAGTAGTAATAATGATAATAGGCGAGACAAAGAAATTGAAAAATGACAACTGAGAAACAACTACCTATAAGTTTTAGTCTTACTTTGTGCTTTTGTGTACACTACATCGACCACAAAAGAAAATCATGAACGACCGTTTTGTAAATAAATAATTAAATAAAGTTCACTACTGTAAACTCTTAAATTTCTAATTTTGAAAATTCGCGATATTTTTATAACGTAATACCTAGGTCAAACAAAGCTTTTCAACTCGTGGTAACTGGTTGAAGAACGATTTCAAGTTTAAACCTTGCGATAGACCGCCAGGACAAGACTGAACCGGTCAACCGGTGCTTAAGCCGCCAAACCGTTCGACGAGAGCGCATGCCACTGCAGCAGCCAGTGTTTTTTTCTCCTTCAAATGAAAAAGTCACTATAACTGGGCAGTATAGCAACATAAGAGGAAAAATTAACTAGATTTTAGAACTAAATTTGGTGAGAGTGACAATCTAAGAAGAAAAAGTCACTGGATTCGTTCGATAATAAAAGAATAACGAATAACAAGTGATTTCAAATGTATAATTCCAGGATTTAAATCGATTTTTTCGATCAAAAATTTTCAAGTAATTTAATAATAATACAAAAAAAATAATAAATAGAATTTCTTAAATATTACTAATAAGGTAAATAATGTAAAGTATAATAAATTAATTAACTTATTTAATAGTTTGTCTAATATTTTCTAATTGTAATACTTTAATACTTGTCGTATAAACTTTAAATATTAGATTAAAACGAAGGTCTTATTAAAAATTTTGAATGAAAATGTTTATACACAATACTCAATGGTGTTTTTCGTCACAAGTTTGTAAAAATCAGTAAAATGCGATTTCACAGACCGATTGTTGATTGTCGCGTAGAGGTAAGAGGAGTGAGGTCTGGAAGCCGGTCCAAGTATCGCATGATGACGAGCTAGGCCAGGTGACCTAACCAGAGTTACTAATATCTGACAAAACACATTATTTATTTATATCGTAGCCGTAAAATCTGATTTTCTCTGGTTTTTATATTTTGTAAAATTCGAATTTTCACAGTCCGTAATCAAAATATCCATGTATTAACGTAAAATGGCTCATTTTAGAATATTTTTATTTTACGGACTGATTACGTGAATTTTATGGCTATGATCAAAATAGTATTTATGGTATCAGAACCGTAAAATTCAATTTTGCGAACGGTTTTCAGTCCATAAAATAAAAAAAAAACTCTAAAATTAGCCATTTTACGTTAATAACTTGTATTGAATATGTTTGATTACGGACTGTATATAAAATCGAATTTTAAAAGTTAAGCACCGTACGAAAAATAAGATATTACGTCTATATATGATATAAAAAAAAATTGGTCGTAACACGGCTGTAAGATTTCTCGGCCTCGCGTGTGATCGTACGATACTCGGACGCGCGGCTCTGCCGCATGTTACCAGATTTTACGGCCTTGTGTCGAAATATTATTTTACATCTAGAAGAACACACTATTTTAAAGTATTTGCGTATATATATATATATATAAATATTTTATATTATAAATTATTGAAAGAGGATTAAAATTATTTCTTCATAATGATTCTGGATTTTCGACGGGGCTTATCGAGGCTTATGCAAAAGTACTTCATAAATGTTATTAATGATTGCATCCCTGTCCCTGATTAGCACCGAGTGGGAGCATAAATGGAGCAACGTTAAATAATAAAACATAATGGTTGAATCCTGTTGAAATTATCGTCAGTCTTTAATTTCAATGTGTTTATGAATTAGAAGAAATTGTAAAATATGAGAAAATTATTATTTCATATTAAACCTGTAAGTTTTTATATTATGATAGTTTTGGAAAAATATATGCAGAACCGAAATAGGGCAGGATCAGGTATGAATGGTCAAAGTCTGCAGTTTATATTTCCATCTTACACTTGACTATACCTATCTCTCGAAAATCTATTTTTTATTCATTTTCTTTCCTTGAAATTGATTTTATGGTATAAGCAATTGTTAAATATTTTTAAAATCTTACATAAAAGAATTATTATCTTATAAGGATTTATTTAAAAATTGAACTTAAATGAACAACGTAACACTGCTCGTGTACAAGTGATAGGGAAACAATTTAAAAATAAGAATAAAAAAGATTTGTTTGCAATAATTCCTTCAAAATACAAAAAAATACTAAAAATCTAGCTAAAAAAGTTTTGTATACAAATAAATTATTATTATTATTGCGACGATCAAGCCTGTTTCATTAATTAACAAATAATTATTCTCGACATAATATGTTACTAATACTATCGACTAAATATGTTAATCGAAAGGAAGTTTCCCACAGAGAGGATAGTTGACCAATCACAAAACTGCAGTTTGTATAGCTACCTATATAATGGCGCAAGTCCGACCCTCCATTATGGCTTTACCTATGCATATATTAGTACTATGAAGAAGCCTCGCCTTCTTTGTCAGCCCCCTAATTTTACTAACTAAAACCACGCCCACGTAGGAAAATAATAGCACAACAGTAGGTAGTGTACCCGTATTATATAAAACAAATTTAATCAACAAATTCATTCATATTTTAATCACTTGTCAATTCATTGATTTAATCTAATACATTATGCATTGTAAATTAATATGATTTGCTTATTTTTAAAAATTTTACTTCTAAAATATATCGTAAAAATAAATGATTTTCACAATATTTGTATATACATATAATAATGAAATACAAGTGTAGAAAAATAGTATTCAATAACAGAAACTTAAGTATTCTATCGAAATTAGTAATAGAAACTTTTGAAGCTTTGGTTGAATGACATTTCTACAAACAAAAGACACTAATAAAGGTTCTATTTTGGAAGAAATAGCACTGATTAGTTTTATACAAGTAATATGTCACTATTTAAATAGGAGGGAATGCTATATAAAAGTACAAAATTTAACAAAACCATACATTTTTATTCATTGAATTATTTATTCAAAAGATCAAGAGTATCTTTACATCGTAAAATATTTTCATTCTCATAATAAGCTATAAATATTGTTTATGAAAATATACACTATAAATTCGTAATTGCAATAGTTTCAAGTCTTAGTCTTATCCGATTATTTTCATCTGGAGTATAAATACAAGGTGTTTTTAAAAAAATAAAAAGTGAAGTAATTACGTCTATAATATATCATCACATATATTATTTTTAGAGTAAAAAAAAATGGTTTAACTTATTATGGCTTTTCTGTTGAATTCTCTACATTCTCGATGAAATCATTGTTTTTTATAACTCCATTTGCATTTGTTCGCTCGCCTGCACCGTCAGTCGTAGATACTTCATTATTCAGCCTTATGTATGTCTAAAAAAAAGAAAAGTTTAAATTTTTTCACTTTGATATTAGTAATCGCATTAAATATAAATACTTATATTGTATTATAATTCCTAACTTAGTTTTTTCGATTTGCAATCAATCTGACTGTTAAATCTGTTCACTGAATATTTATTTACTTGGAATTAAGTGAAATTGACTAAACTCGCCAAATCAGATACTCGTATCGATTTTTGTAAACAAATGATCTTCTAAAGAAAATTACGATATAGGCACACACACACACACACACCTCCCCGGAGACTTTTCTCAAATGCTCCAGCATAGCCTCGCCCGACTGCCTGGCCATCCGCGCAAAGTGTCCGCCCTGTTTTTTCAGCAGCAAATGTGGATGATCATACTCGACGACTTCACCGTTCTCCACGACTAGGATCACGTCGTTGTCTATGACAGACTCGAGTCTGTGCGCGACTGTCAGCACAGTGCAGCCCTGGAATTTGTTTCTGATAGTGACACGTATCAGCGAATCAGTAGCCGGATCGACGTTGGCCGTAGCCTCGTCCAGCACCAGTATGCGCGTCTTCTTTACAATCGCTCTCGCCAGGCAAAGCAACTGTCGTTGACCGGCACTGCCAATGATCAGCAAGAAAAAAAGATACTTATTGATTTGAAAATCATCCTTTTCAAATAGATTTTCAAGCTAACCAAAATATCTTAACAAACGAGAAAATCTAACTAGAGATTATATTTGTGATGTAAATCGGAAATATTTGACGTTGAGCAAACCTTAGATTCCTGCCACCGCACTCGATCGGATGATCAAGCGGCACGAACGCCTTGTGCAACTCGACATCCTCAAGAGCAGCCCAAAGGCTCGTGTCCTCGAACTCGTGGAAGGGGTCAAGATTATCCCTGAGGGAAGTGGAGAACAACACCGGTTCCTGGGGTATTATAGCAATGCGTTTGCGCAACTCGTGTAGAGCCACACTTTTTGTGTCGACCTCATCAATGATCACTTGACCCTCCGTACGGGCCAGACGGAACAGTGCCGAGATCAGAGAGGACTTGCCTGCACCAGTCCGACCGACTATTCCTACCTGCGAACATCCGTTTACAATGGTATTTATTTCACATATTTAGTATATCTCTATGGATAATTTTCTAGAGATACTTTACTTTAGCACCAGCTTGTATGACAAGGCTAACGTTTCTAAGCACGGGATCCTCGCCCTCGGCGTATCGCAAGCTAAACTGTTTGAATTCTATTTTACCGCCGCTCGGCCAGCCCCTCGTTGGCTTTGCACCGGCACTCAATTCCTGCTCGAGACGTGTGAACTGCAGTATTCGCTCAACACTCGTCATTTGCGTTATCGTTTCCGCGGTTTGTCTAATTCCACGCTGCAACATTCCACAGAGCATCAGAATCTGTAAGAAAAAAAAAGGTTCTAAATTCGACAGTTTCACGGTAAATATTTATTACCTATATGAATTTGCCATTACTTTTCAATGTCTTCTATTAATTTGCTGATACTCATACTTCAATGATACAAATTAAAATTTTTAGGAATAAACACGTTTGGACTATCAGTTGATTGTATGTAAAAAATCTTTAAAAATAAGCTTAACCATTTTATAATTGGTACACGAGGCATTTCTACAGTGATACTATATAATGGTATACTTTTTTTTTT
>UELU01078765.1:0-20108 GCA_900490025.1 Megastigmus dorsalis
ATATATTAATTATGTCAGTATTTTTTAAATTATTGAATAAATAACATACCTTGAGTTCCCTGTTGACGAGTCGAATGCCAGAGCATGAAAAACTTCAATCATTCCTGTCCTATTTATATATTTATAAATATTGTGAAATAGCTGTTGCTACAACATTACACAAAATTCTCTGCGACTCTTGATCTCTGGGTGTAGACGCTGGACCTGTAACTAAAAAAAAGATTATTTTTTACAAAGTATTTTTTTTTCTTATTTATTAGAAATGAATTTTATTTTATTAAAAAATGGGTTTTACTTATCTGACTGCATCCACTTCTCATTCAACGCCAATTCATTCAATGCCTTCACTAAAAATTGTATTATAGTAAATAAACAATTATTATTTCGCCTTACTATACTGGAACTCTCCGCAATAATCCAGCATCACTAAATAGAATGATTAGAGACATTTGGGCCATTTGATATCACAAGGCTTCCATTGATGAATATCCGCAACACCAGTTCTCTTCAGTTCGTAGAAACTCTTGGTGCAAATGCCTTCGAGCAGTAACTCTGAACAGTTTACACGAATTCCATCATAAAAACATACTTCTACAAGCAGTTGTCCATAGCAGCAGATCAGTTTTTACAAAAATTACATCTATTTCTCTCTTGAAACGTTGTCTTGGTGGGTAGATACAGAATTCTAACAAGTCTTTTAACAACATTATGTGGAAAATCCGTCCAAAATCATTTTTGTGGGACTTGACTCGTTGAAGTTGGGAGCATATGTTCTCGAGTCAGTCCCTTGGTCTTCTTGCCTGCAGAGAATTGACAATCATGTTCCGCTCAGCATGAAATAATCTTTCATCATCACTGGTTTGCACCCAACGAATATAAGAATGTCCAGGCAAGATTCCGAAATCTTCCAAAATTTTCAAAAAACTAGTAGTCCAGCATTAAATATTGTAACATCAATATTTACACCAACTTAATACATTGAATCCACTAAAAGAAGTTTTTGGAAGAAGCTTCCACACAGAGTAATTAAAACTTTCATTGTTATATTGGTTATAACTATTTTTTATAAATAAATAGATGAAAGTTTATCTATTTATTCACTCACAAACGCACGAACGCACGAACGCACGAACTCACTTTTAACCTACGATTAAAATTGTAATTTGATTAAAAAAAGGTAAATATTTATACCTATAAGTGTTAACCTCAAAGTAGCTATCAAAGTGTCAACTACATGAAAAATTACATGCATCTATACGTATAATACGCATATAAGATACCTAGAAGCAGTCATTGTAATTTATATTGACATTAACCGCTATTATATTGTATAGATGCGGAACATGGAATAGTGGACTATACTTTGGACAAATATATTTCGCACGAATGTCGAATATAGTTAATGCTAGAAGCGCATTTAAATCTAATATACACTATAGCCATGCTCGTTGCACCAGCAACTCGAATTTAGCACAAACTACATATACTACTTTATACAAAATAGATGCAGTGACCATTGTAATTATTAAATTTATTTCTTTTTAGGATTTCTTTATCTATCTCTTTTGCTTGTTCATGCCTTACGTATAAAATACATACCTAGCCGCATATATTGAATATATAGAAGTGAAACTTTTAATTAATGAAGAAAAATTTAAAGATCTGCTATTTTACTTGTTCACTGTTTCATCTATAACTTTAAGACAAAATTAAATTTCGACAAACCGGGAACGGGACTTTATTCAATGAGAAATTTTGTATCTGGATAAATAATAAAAAAAAAAAATTGATTTTTTGAATATTTTTAGGTGTATACCCCCTTAAATGAACGAAATCACCATATACAGAGGTTTCGTTTGAATACCAGGCGTTTAGCTTTAAGGATATTGCAGTCCACATCCGAAAGTGTTAATCCTATTCTGTGGTTAGAACTCGTAATACGCGATATCTATGAATATTTAATCTCGTTAGGATCGGAAAACGATTTGATAAGCTTAATGATAAATACCGAGAATTTCGCTCATGGGGCAGCTGGATTAGCGTTAAGACCAATAAAAAATTTGATATACGATGACTTATGGGGGTTAATTAGTAGCTTGACTCAAAGATATGAAATTTTTACAATAGACGATACTTTTATTTTAGAAGTTACATACGTAAATCTTCCTTTTGGTGGTGGTTGCCATAAGAAGAGAAAAAATTTAGGTGTAAATATTTAATCACAAAAATCGATTGATGCGAAGACAACTTGTGCTTACCTCGGACCCTTGTTGTAGGCGAGATCCATATTTTTTTGAAACATACTGATACCGCCGAGCACGATTCGCGTCTGCAGACGGCAATTTCAAAAATAGCGGGCTCTAAAATTAATTAAAGCCACCTAGTGTAGATATACCTGAAAGAGGATGCGGCTTTAAAAAAATTGAATGTTTTCAAGATTTTTACAATAATTTAGGGATAGCAATAGTAGTTTTTGATAAGATGACATTTGGAAGTCGTGAGCCACCGATTTTTGATGGTCGTGCGCGAGTTGACGTGAGTAGAACAGATTTTCTGGGCGTTATAAATATTTTATACGATCCTCACGAGTATCATTACGATACTATTTTTATTTTGACAGGAGCGTCGAAAACAAAATTTTTCTGCTCCTACTGCAATAAGAAATATTAACACGGAGACCAGCACGAGTGTCAGAGTATATATGCGAGTTACTTTGTTTCACCAGCATATGAAAAAAAAATATATCGTGATTTTGTCTGATTCTGTCTAAAAAATATTCATTGGTACAGAGGAAAGCATGTGTGATGATTTCAGTATGGCAAACGCTGTGGCACAAAACGTTTGGTAAACGAACTGTGTCATATGAGACCTATAAATGCAAGAAACGATAACGCTACTACAGATAACTTTGTGCAGAGTAGCGATGCAAAGAAGAAAAAAAATCGATATGTGCTTTATGATTTGGAGACTACACAGGATACCAAGTATAAAAATAGTACCACTAAGTATTTACATGTTCCAAATCTATGTGTTGTTCAACAAGTCTGCGATGATGGTATAAACAATAATGATATGAGTCAAATGTGCAGTATTTGCGGAGTTCGCGAACAAATTTTTCGAAAAAATCCGATCAAACAATTCATAGATTTGTACGTACGCGAAAAATCCATTTCCGTAGGTGATACTCACTGTGTGTAATATAATTCTATTAAGTTACGGTTGCATCTAATTTATAGACAGCTTAAATTACTTCCACATGAAGTTAAGCGCCTTAGCAAAAACATTTGGTTTACCCGCTGAAGCGCGATTTTACTCACCGGATACTATGTCAACCGCGGAATGAAATTCTTTTTTCAAAAGGTATAACGAAATTAACGCAACGGGAGATTACGTATTTGATTTAAAATAAGAAATTGTAGCATATTGTCGGATGGACGTGGAGATTTTGCGTCGTGCGTGTATAGCCTTCAAAAATATATTTACAATAGTGGGTAAAATTTGTCCATTTACTGGGGCAATTATCATAACGAGCGCATGTTCTTTAGTATATAGAAAAAAATTTTTACACGCCAGACTATCGGTATCATACTATCAAATGGTTATCGTCACGGTGACCCAAAGGATTTTTAGTACACGGTTTTTTACCACTAACAGAATCTCAAGAGAAAGGGATAGTTTTTGAATATGAAGGGTGTTAAGCGCGTATCTTACGGTCGATCTTTCGATGAGGTCTACGAAAATACTCTAGCCAAATTACGAAGGATTCGATGGTGTGGAGACACAGTCCTCTACATATGGGAATGTGAGTTTGATAAAATGAAGCTCGAAAATATTGTTCGCTATTATAAAATTTGCGATCGCGAACGAATCAAGTATATCGATATATGTTCTTTGTATAACAATAATATGGGACGAGTCGAGGGACTTGTTAAATGTAAGATTGTAACGCTGGCACGCGCCGCGTTACGTAGTTAACCGCGCGACTGCTAGGCGGCTACGCGACCGCGAGCGCGTGCTAAACCGCTCTCGCGCACCAAGAAAAGTGTTCCTTCGGTTATATAGGGGACCCATATACCGAGCATAGTTACGCTCCACCAAGTCGAAGGCTATTGTTAAGCAGTGGGAGGCCACAAGGCCGGACTTGACGGTGAGCCATAGTGCCTCTGACAGGACTGGCTGCAGCCCAGTGCAATTAATAAGGTTGGTTGTGGTGGTCACAAGTAACACACACAAACACACATAGTCACACCTCGCGGATTTCTCTCTCTTTTCTCGCGTGCGGTAGCTTTCGCGGCGGAAATCGATCTAAGGCTTAATGGCCCCCCTCTATCGCGCGCTAATTACCGCTTTCTCTCTCTCTTTCGCGACACTTACCCACGCTCTCACTCTTGCTCATCATCCTCGATGTCTGAGCACCGACGGAGCGAGCATACAATCGAATTGACGATCGAATATCAAATTCAATCGTGAATTCGTTATACCCCTCTCCCAGACGCTGGATACCAGGATGGAGACAGTTCGATACCCTATGCTTGCAGACGACATAAGGATAGGTAAGGATACTACTTGGATGGAGATACCGGAACAATAACTGACCCAAACTCCTTTTATACTCAAAAATAGAAAAATAGAAAATATATTAAAGAAAGGGGTACCAGCTGCTACATCCTACTTATACAGCCAGTGCTCCGCAATATTCGGGCAGTCCTTGGATTTACGGACACCCGGGTGCCCGCACATGTAGCACTTCACGTTCGCTCTTCTTTCTTCTCGCTCCTGCGCCTGCCGCCACTCCTCTATTTCCTCCGGTTGTTTGTTGTACTTCCTCCCGAGCCCTCTTCTCCTCTGCCTCTCTCCGTAGCCGCCGATTCTTGCAGACCCCGATCACCGCTCGGAGCTCGACCCGTCGAGCCTCCACTAGAGGTATCCATCTCTTCATACGGTGACCTCCGGGGTCTCCGTGACGCTCTAGAAAAGCGTCTAATTCCCCAAAGGCCTCCTCCTCTAAACGACTGCTGGCGCGGGAAGCCTCCCGCGCCTGCTCCAGGAACAGCTCTATGCGCTGTGCCTCCAGCTCCTGTGGAGGTTGGCCCCTTTTCTCGTTTGCACTGCATCATCCGGGGGACCATCTCCCAGTCCGCCTCGGTGATGGAGACCGAGGGAGTTTCTCCCTCGGCCTTAACAGCCACATTCTCGAAGAATTGTGCGCACATGCGCAGAAACATGTCTTTATCCATCCTGAAAACAAACAAAGGGGAAGATGAGAGCCCTTCGGTCGACCAGGCTTTCGCTTCGCAACCCTAACAGACATCGCAGCGTTCTCGGTACGTAATTTCGCTCGCTTTACAGTTTTCGCGGCCTTCCGGGGCCTTCCACGGGGTCGCGACGTTTGAGGCACAGGGTCAGCCGTTACATCTCCCGTTGGAGTATTGCTGGCCTGTGCGTGCACTGCGCTCGCCCGTAGCGAGTCGCCTAACGCCATCTCAACGCTCGCATCCAACGTAGGTGGAGTCTCGACGTCATCCTCTTCGGTCACGTCCATTTTATTCTCCTCCGCGACATACCTCTTAATTTGCTCGGCATGGACGGGTTTAATCCACTTGCCGTCCATATCTTTAAGCTCGTAGGTATTAGAACCTAGCTGGGCCGTTATCTCGTACGGACCAGCAAATTTAGGAGCCAGCTTCGCGCTCAGTCCCTGAGCTGCTGAAGAAAGAATCTTATTCTTCTTCCACACTTTGTCTCCAACTACAAAGTCAGCTGGCCTCCGACGTGCATCATAATAGGCAGCCTGTCGGTCATGTCAAGCGTCCAACTTACGACTCGCGCTATCACGCAACGTAACGAGCTCTTGGATTTTTCTTTTCCATCTATCCAGAGCTTCGTATTGCTCTTTATCAAGAGCAACCAGTTCCTGATTTCTTCGAATTGTCGAAGGAGGCAATGGCTGCCTACCATAGGTCAGTAGGGCTGGACTTGCGCCTACTGAACTATGCACAGCCGTGTTGAAAGCAAAGACAAGTTCTGGCAAATTCTCATCCCAAGTACGATGATTCTCTTCGATAAAGGCCACTATCATCGTCTTTATGGAACGATTAACTCGTTCCACTGGATTTGCTTGCGGATGGTAAGGTGGCACCGTAGTATGGTGTACCTTTCTCTCTCTCAGAAAGTTATCAATGGCCCGGTTTTTAAACTCAGTGCCATTGTCAGAGACGAAAACTTCAGGAGCTCCGTATCTCATAAAGTCCCGCTCATTGAGCTCCTTAAGGACGGTTTTTGCGTTGGCCTTGCGAATGGGAATTACCTCTACTCATTGCGTAAATAAATCTTGAAAAATTAAGATATATTCGTAATTTTTCATAGATTTCGGCAAAGGACCCGTAATATCACCTGCAACCACTTGCCACGGTTTAGTGATATTTCTTCGACCCATTAATCCAGACGGTGCTCGTTGTTCGACTTTATACTGCTGACATACAGTGCATTGTCGAACATAAGCCTCTACGTCCTTATACATACTCGGCCAAAAGTATAAATTGGCCACTCGAGTGTATGTTTTCTCTCGACCCAGATGACCTGAAGTTGGCTCGTCATGCCCCTCTTGAATAACTTCTTTCCGTTTCTCCATGGGCACGACGAGCTTGCAGGCATCATCATACCCTATAATACCTTCTACAGCTTCATCCGGCTTATAGAAGTACAGGTGACCCCCGACAATCTTACTCTTCGGATTGCCAGTCGGGTCCTGTTCTACTTTCTGTACGCAGCGCAAATACCATTCATCACGGGTCTCTTCGATCCAGGATATTGCGCCGAAGGCCGGCTCTTCATTCTCGTACATACGAGATAGAGCATCCGGCAAATTATTAAGTGCACCTTTCCTATGCTCGACTGTGTTCGTATGGCCTTACAATTCTAAGGCCCATCGTGCAAGTCTGCCCGTAGGATTGTGTAAACTACACAACCAACGAAGGCTGCTATGGTCCGTTATTACTTTGAACGCATAGCCCTCTATGCATGGCCTAAATTTATTTATAGCCAATACTACGGCAAGACACTCTCTCTCAGTCACACTATAATTCCTTTCTGCCGAAGACAGAGTACGGCTTGCAAATTCGAGCACTCGCTCTTCTCCATCTATGATCTGAAGAAGTACTGCTAACCCAGTATCGCTAGCATCTGTTTGCACAGCAAACTGTACATCAAAGCATGGGCGCTGCAGTACAGGTGCAGTTGAGATTAGAGCTTTTATTTGATCAAAAGCTGCTTGTTGCTCTTCGAGCCACTCATACTTCCTAGCTTTTTTAGTCAGCTGGGTGAGTGGCTCAGCGATCGTGGCAAAATCTCTTAGAAATTTCCTATACCACGACGCCATGCCCAAGAAACTTCTCAGCGGTTTTAAGTTCCTTAGCGCCGGATATTTCATAATCGACTCGATCTTTTCTGGATCGCGCCGAAATCCGCCTCGAATTACTATCACCCCGAGATATTTTGCCTCTTCTTGACAAAATATACTTTTCTCTCGGTTGAGAGTAAGACCTGCCTTATCTATTCGCTGGAGCACTTGCTCAAGCCGCACCAGATGCTCTTCGGATGACTCAGTCGCGACAATGATGTCATCCAAATAACTAAAGGCATACGGCTCAAGCTCTGGTCCAATTACTCGGTCGATGAGTCTTTGAAAGGACGCTCCTGCTTGACTTAGTCCGAAAGGCATTCTTTTATACTGAAACAGGCCCATCCCAGGCACCGTAAATGCGGTGCTGGGCCTTGACTCCTGCTTCAATGGAATTTGGTGATATCCACTGCTTAAGTCAAGCGTAGATATATATCTGGCTGACCGGAGCTTGCACAGGATGTGATCCATAAATGGCAATGGATAGGCATCCGGCTTAGAAACGGCATTGACTTTTCTAAAGTCTATGCACATTCTATACTTGCCGCTACTCTTTTTCACCATCACGATTGGACTGGCTCAACCGCTCTCAGATGGCTCAATTATTCCTGCCTCCAGCAACTCCTTGACCTGGCGGTGCATCTCCTCTTTTATCTCTTTAGATACAGGATAATGCTTTTGCTTAATGGGTCGAGCTGAACCTACATCTATTTCATGCTCCACCCACCGAAGTATACTCTCTGGAGCTCTAATAGCTCGATCAAGCAACCGCACAAGCTGCTCTCTCTCTCAGCTGACTCCACGTCAGCGAGTCCTATAGTGGAAACAGCTGTGACTTGCCTCTCGCTAAACCCAGCCATTTGGTCCCAGCCAAACAGAAAAACAGTTGATTTGTCATACCTTCTGAGCAACTCTTATCAGCCTCTTTGACCGATTCGGAGGTCTTAGGCGGCGATTTAGGAGCCGCAGTGACCTCTACTGCGTAATCCTTTTCTCGTTTTGCGCCACGTTTTTCGGGCAATATCGCGCCGAATGCCCCGACTGATCGCAAACAAAGCACGTAAATGGCTTGTTCACTTTCTGAGGGCTAGGTGGACGAGAACCGACACCATGCTCTGTTCTAGAGCCTTTGTCCCTAGGCGCGCTCTGCCTGCTCCTTGGCTTAAAATACCCCGGCCTTTTCTTGGATTCTCGCGGAGACTTGCTCCGCGAGCGATCCTTTATCTCTGCTCTTATGGCTTGTACCTCCTTTAATACTTAAACCAAGTCCGGCATCACTGCTGCTACTTTTGTCTTTGCTCTATTACAGCAGAGAATGCTGTAGTAGAGCCTCTAGACTCTAGACAACAGAGAAGGCTTCGCCTTCTGCGGCTTGGCTGTCCTCTTGTACGCCGCCTCCGGCATTACAGTGTGCTGTGGAGACGGTGGAGGCTTAAAAGCCTCTCCTGCCGCAGATATGAGCTCTGCTTCTCTAGCTAGCTCCATCAAGGACTCTACGTCACGCGCCTCTGCGCGACGTACCATGCAGTGGAGCTTTGGTAGCATGTTCTGATGCATGATGTCTAGCTGTGCCTCCAGCCTCGACACAGGAACTTGCAGATAAAATCACGTACTTGCAGGCCATTGTCTATGCTCTGGTCCTTATCACCAGAGAATCGAACTTGCCATTTCCTGACAATTTGGCCCACGTCTCTGTTCGATGAGCGTAAATGAGAGTTATTCTCCTGCAATAATCTGGTATTGGATCTGAGCACATCACCTGTACTCAGATCCATCGTTTCGGTGCTCATACTCTCTGGTATGTGGCTACTTGAGAGATTTCCCCTCCCCCAGGCTGCGCCTACAGCTCGAGCACCTAAAACTACTGGAGCCACCCTTGGCACCTCAGTATCCTCTAGGAGACTGCTGTTTTCAGGATACTGAGTATAAGTTTCCTGAAAATTTACGTGCGCTCTCCTCTGGGTTATATTATCTTGACACAGGCCAAATCCTGGCGTTATCGGCCCTCTCGCACTTCTGCTTTCTAGCTTTGTGCTATAAGCCACTCTGCGATTTTGCTCCTCCTGGTGCATGCTAAACTCTGGCGCAGTTGGCCTCAACTGGCCTCTGCCGCTTTGCACCTCAGGAGCTATGGCCTTCCGCTCTGCTTCTAACACTGCACAGCGTAGAGAGACATCTCTTACGCTCTCCTGCAGCATCGCCAGTTGCTGTTTAATTTCCTCCTTCTGGGACTGACGCTGTATGTATCGCGTTTCCGCTCCTGTCCCCTTCTGCTGCATCGATCCCATCAGACCTAGAATTCTTTTGTGGCAGCTCTCCTCGCTGCCCACCTTCCTCCTGCTCTCCATCTTCGGAGCTCCCTTCATATAGCTCCAAGTTATAATGTACATCTGCTGTAACATTCATCTCTCCTTCTTGACGAGACTTGCTCAGTGCATACAACTGAGCTTCTCTTTTCTCATCCCATTCTCTCAAAATGGAATCCTTTGCAAAAAGATGTACAGGGTGTGTACTATCATGACTTGCATCAATGTCATCAATAGTCGCCCCTGATACTTCAAAGAATTTCTCCTCTATGTAGGCCCGACGCAGCTCCTCTCGCTGCGGAAATCGGCTGCTGAGTACTCACCCAACAGCCACTTTTGCAGACGATCTTTTTTGGCAAACTGTAAACCCTCGTGGCTTAGCTGCAACGCAGATAGAGCTTCTTCCAGCTCTTCGCCCTCCCTGCTGTAGCATCAGCCTTCTAGGGCTCTCTGCGTTGTATCGGTCATTTTTAATGGAATTTACACCAAGAAACGTGTTCAATTCCCAAAAATCTGGTGTTCGATACTCTCTCCGGAGTTCGAATCTCACTACGTGTACTAGCTTATTACCACTAGTGCACCTTTCCAGACTTTCTCGTGCAATTATTCGACTCAAGCCGCGTTCGAATCTTGAACACTTGAGTTCGAATCCTCTTATACCCGAGTCTAATGACTTTCTATGCACTAGCTGTCCTTGCTAGTGCACGTCTTCTATTCTCTTGTGACGCACAGGCCGCCCCTAGCCTGTGCTTTCGCCAAATACTGATCTTCGGGTTCGAACCTCGCTATGCACAAGTTCGAACTCTTCTTTTGTTCGAACTTCTCTTGTAGTGCACATTTGAACCCCGCTCTATACAACCTCTCGAAACCTGTGATCGCAGGTTCGAATCTCGCCAGTGGTGTGCTGAGATCGATTCGGTGTGCTTAACAAAAATAATTCGTGAAAATGGAATCACTCAAAAAGAACAAAATACTTCCAAAAGCACTCTGCCGCTATTTTAAACAAATAATAAAAATTAAAAATACATAAAAAATTTTTTTTTGATGTGCCTCACTCGTCTGGTCTAATTAAAAAAAATTTTTGTTCCCAAAAAAAAAATTGAAAACCAAAAAAAAACTTCGTAACTGTTTTACCGACAGTTCATCTTTGCACCTTATCGATATCGATATAAGGTAGATTATTATTAAATAATTCCCCCAGTACGCTAACAGCACGAACTACTCTGACGAGTGAAGCACCTCGCGCATAAATATTTAAACATAATTTAAACAAATAAATAATTTATTCATCATACAAATATTTAACGCTACAACACCATTAGCATCGCTGCACACAGCACATACCACTGTGCACCGCCTTCAGCTGCGAGTACAAGGCATCAATAATTTAATCAAAAAATCATTTAAAATTTTGGTTGTTACGCCTTTGTGCCTGTACTCGCGCTGGTTCCACGCGAGTACAGGCTCTCGGAGCGCGCCCCTCTCGGCTCTCTCTTGGCCGTATAGCTGCTGTCTGACTTGCCTGCGCAGCTGACTGGATTCGCGCTCTCTGTCTCTCTCTCTCTCTCTCGCACTCACGTAAGCGCTTACACGTGCCGGGCTATACTCTTACCTATAGCTCCGGGCATGTAAACAAAGTCGCTTTGACTTTGAGCGCTTTTATGTCGCGTGCCTTCTCGATTTATCGCTCCTAAATTTTAACGCGTATAGTGCTTGAAATATTATTCGAAATAATATTTCAAAATTGCTGCCGAACCCAACTTTTCCGGCTGCTGAAATCCGTATCTTTACTGATACGTGACTTCAGCACTAACACACGCGCGCACTAAATACTTCATAATTTCCGCGCCTAAATCCCGAAACGGAACACGTCAAGGGCGCCAGTTGTAACAGGGCTGATTTTCTCTCAGTGTGCAGTAACCCTGTACTGCACACTCCTATCTGCTGCACGTTGCAGTGGAAAAATCCTTTGATTTATCCCACTATTCAGGATCAATCAGCTTCCGTTGACAAATGCGAGATTCTCTTGTTGAGTCTCGCTTTCCGATGCTCGGACCAAAGATACTCGTGAGCTCCGTGCAAGGCTCACCAGTTTAGCTTGCGCAGAAAATGCACAGCAGATCCGCTATCTTCTGTGCCCGCGGAGGCGGCGGTAATCGCGGGATATTAGGGAAAATAGGGATACCTCGTGAATAAAGAATGCGCGAATCTAAACAGCGAAATATATTCTACAATAAAATGAAATACAATCAGATTCGCGAACCGAGAAGGCAAATAATAATTTGGCGCGCACGCACTCACTCCGCCGCTGCGATCCGTCGCTTTAGTACAACAAGTACTTACTCGTGCTGCTTTGCACCGATCTCTCTCTCTCTCTCTCTCTCTCTCTAGTCCGCTATTGACGATTATTGCACTTACGGCTGCTGCCCAGTGCAATTAATAAGGTGGTTGGTGGTGGTCACAAGCAACACACACAAACACACACAGTCTCTTTTCGCGCGTCTTCCCGTTATCGCGGCGGATATCGATCTGAGGCTCTATGGCCCCCCTCTATCGCGCGCTAATTACCGCTATCTCTCTCGCGCGACACTTACCTATGCTCTCTCTCTCGCTCATCATCGTCGATGCCTGAGCGTCATCGGATCGAGCATACAATCGAATTAACGATCGAATATCAAATTCAATCGTATTCCCAAGACTACATTACAAGATGACAAATATGGACGATGTGGGAGGGCAATTTGATGTAGTTGACATCGATAAAATATTACAACGATGATTACTGCTACCTGTTCGTAGACGTGGATGTCTTAAGTAAATACGCCTGAGTTGAGCCGCGACGGAATAATACAGCTCATAATGTAGCAGCAGCGTTTGATACGATCCTTGCTAATGGACGGGTACCGGTCGGTTTACAATCGGATAAAGGCAAGAAATTTACAGGTTCAGCATTTCAAGATTTGTTGAAGAAATACGCCATTCGATTCCGAGTTACGCGAAATCCAGATATTAAAGTAGCTGTAGTGGAATGGTTGAATAGAGCGGTACGTGAATGCATGTGACGGTATTTTTATATAATTTATATAATTGTTTTTATATAATTTTTATATAATTTTATATATAAATATTAATTGTTATATAGACGTAGTGGATAAAATTATACATGCTTACAATCACACACTGCATAACAGTATTAAAATGAAACCTAAAGAGGTAAATCTGTACAATGCAAACGTTGCGCGCGCAAATTTGCGAAAACGTGTCCTTTCACAAAGTATCATTAAGAGAAGCAAGACGGCGCTCAATTGATCAATTAAATACGCCGTCCGTGATTACGTGCGTATCAGTCGTAGTAAAAACACGATTGAGAAAGGTTACGAAAAAAATTTTAGTGAAGAAGTATTTAAGATTAAATGAATTTCAACATGTCAGTACTTACCCACCTTCATCTTGGAGGACTTGAATGGTGAAGAAATACACTGCTTTTTCTACAGTTAAGAATTGGCTCTTGTCGGTAAAAACCGTGTAACACCCGAAAAAGGATTTAAAGTTCAGCGCATTACTCGGACAAAGGGGCGTGGAACGTAAAAGCGGGTGTTTGTTAAGTGGTTAGGTTATCCCGACAAGTTTAATTCTTGGATAAAAGCAAACGATTTACAGGGTATATAGCAAAATCGTGGACTCCGCCGATGGTTTTTACTTATTGTTGCCGAGCAATAGTAGTATGATGAACTACAACAACAACGCGACCAGCTGTTTTACAACTCATCACTCTCGCGAGGTGAGATTAAGCGGTCTATGTTTTTATGAGGATCTATGTTTTTATCACAGTTGCCATAAAAAAATCGGATATAAAGGCGTACTGTACCTTTTTCGAGCACATCTAATAAGGACGTGGTTTTACTCACTCCTACTCGAAGAAACTCAACAGATTTTACCGGAAAATAATTACGATTTATTCTACAGTTTGTGTACAAAAGAAAAAACGCTATCGTAAGATTCGTAAGTACTTTTGAGGTTAGAGACGAAGTAGGTGCAACAAACACCAATACCGAGGACGATGAGAGCAAAGACAAGGCTGACGAAAAGGACAAATACGTCGAACAGTACAGCAGTGGGACAGAGTACGAGACTGCAAACGAGGATCATCATGAATAGCCGAGAAATGAGGAGACTGGAGGGTCTAAAAACAAAAACGACCAGAGTTTACGCAGCTGGTCGTATTTCGAACGTATTATCAGCATCAGCTGCGCTGGTATGTAACACAGATGATCATACTAAACCGGAAATGCATTGGGTGGCTACCTATATCGACAAAAATAGATTTGCAACATACTTTGGCAACTATAAAAGTTTCAACTGGAGCTTACGATAGCTTCAGAGTATTGATTCGAGGTGCTACAGAAGATACGAGAAAAAACGATGCGATTGTCATAAATTTTTGTAACAAAATTTTTCGTAAAATTAAGAATAATAAATGTAAACGAGCCAGCGGGTCCAGGTCATCCGACAGCATCCAGTCTGCTAAACCGAACCCCCAGCTCCTTGATCAACGGTTGATGAATCAACTGCCGAGCAAGGAACTGTAACATCCACCCTCTTCACCGAACAGGCCCGGAACTGTTGTCCACATTACTACGGGCCGGCCGACGTGCCTAGTTCCTACGTCAATCGAATCTGTCTTGTTTGTCTTTGCCTAGTCTCCGTGTGTTGCGTCAGTCTTCAAGGCAGTTGTCAGTCTTTTTGTTATGTAGGACTTTAGTCACGTATCGTGTTATGTCATCCCATGTCTGTTTGCTGTTTAGCATGAGTGTTACGACGTTGTCTGGTGTTATGTACCCTGTCATTGTCTACTGTCTCTGTTTCTCGGCTGTCCATCGTGGGCGCATGAAGAATGTGTGTTCAGCGTCATCCCTGTAATGTTCGCAGTACTTTCAAGGCGGGGTTGTTACCTTCCCCATCCGAAGCAGGTAGTGTCGGAAATACCCGTGCCTTGAGAGGAACTGGGTTAAGTATAAATTTACATTGACCGCTCCCCTCTTCGTCCAGAGTCGCACGTCCTGTATTAGGCGTCTCGTTCACTTGCCTTTGTCACTGTTCGTCCAGCGGGTTTGCCAGTCTGCCAGTGTCTCTGTCCATGCGTCTGTGGCGACTCTCACTCTCCCTTTTTCATTGTTCGTATTGTAGATCCTCTGTCGCTCTATAACTAGGAGGTCTATGGGGATAACCCCGGCGATCACATGTGCTGCCGCCTCGGAGACGGTGCGGTACGCGGACGCGATTCGCAATGCCCCCCTTCTTTGCACCGCCGTGATCTTCTTACGGTACTTCTCCCTTCGCATTGCGCCCACCCAGATCTTGGCCCCGTACAGTAGCATCGAGTGGGTCACCGCCATAAGGAGTCTTCGTGTGTTCGGTTCGGTCCTTTTGTGTTTACCATGAGGCGGGCGAGCGCTGCCGTTTTCGAGGCTGCCCTATCAGCGGCGCCCTTGATGTAAGGCCAGAAGGTTATCCTCGTATCCAAGGTTACCCCGAGATACTTGGCTTCTCCATGTGGACGGTCCAGGGACTCGCCCGCCATCATGGGAGTTGTCGTTTCTATCTGCTTTCTCGTCAAGTGCAGTAGTTCCGTCTTTTGGGTCGCCAACTGTAGTCTCCGTGCTTCTATCCATTCCTGTACCCGTCTCATCGTTTACTTCAGTCTCATCTAAGCCATGCGTGTGTCCCTCGTCGCTATGACGATGACCAGGTCATCCGCATACACGACGAGGTAGAACCCCGACGGCATCGGCAGGTCCAGCAGACTATTGTCGTCATTTTGTCACGTGCGTCTTATCCTCTGTCTGGACCTTGCCTTCGTCAAAGCTGTCTTGAATGCGGGGCACTGAGCGGTACCCGGAACGTGCTCCGCCCTCCTGCCCTCCTGCGCTGGGCAGAGGAAATAGGCGGGAGCGCCCGTGCAAGCCTCGGCCCGGTGCCCGGCCCGTCTACATTTCCAGTATCTGTCGTGTCTGTCCGGTCAGTTGCAGTCCCTTCGGTAGTATCCGTAACCGAGACACTTGAAGCATCTCCGGGTACTGTTAGCCGGGTCTTTATGCGGCAGCTGACAAACCCTATGCGTATAAATCGCTTCTCTAGGAGTCGCATCCCGTATTGATGGTTTAACTCATAGATGGCCATCCTCTGCCCCCGGCTATTTGGGCCGAGGACCGAGATCTTTCCATCGGTGTTATGTCCTAGTACCGTACTCAGCGCGTCTCGTACTTTCGAGGTCTCCGTTACGTAGTCCAAGTCTAGAATCTCTAGGGTGACCTTTGGAGTCAAGTCTTTGACGACTCCCTGGTCCGCCAGAATCTCCTGTAGGCGTCCGTTCAGTTCCTGTAGTAATTGTTAGCGCCCGTCCCCCCTGTTTCGTATCAACGTTACTCCATCCTTCGTCTTTTTACCCCCCTGACTTCAACTTTTTTGTCGGGGTCTTCGATGGTATGTAACGTCCGTACCATGTCCGCGAACGTCTTGCCCTCGTTTGGTACCATGAATACTGCTCCTCCCCGTCGATTGCGGGTCTGGCTGTCCTTTCGTGTCGTCTATCGTGTCTTTTTCTTATTTTGTTTGCTTTTCTTACGGCCTTCCACCGTTTCCAAACGCGATAGTCCGCCATTAGTTGGGAGTTGCCTTCCGTTCATAGAAAGACCGGTCCCGTAAGCCCATCACCCGGCCGGCCTTCGACAAGGTGCGGCCAATAAGATGGGTCAAAAACAGAATTACCTTTGGTTTCGTCAATTCAGTCTTACATAATGTCTATAATTTTTGGTCTTGTTCCAACTACAAGTCTCTCGAAACAATATTGTCTATTAGTATCTATTATTACTCTTGCAGAAGATTAAAACAATTATGTGATCTTATATAAATACCCTTCGTTTTTTCTTTATCGTCATTATTATTTCTTCAGTCATAAAATGGACAAATCAATAATAAATTATGCAACAATCCGGGAATAAAAGGCAGTCTACAATTGATAAAAATAAAATTACGTACAAATGAACAATATCACAGCAAATTAATGTTTCATTTCTGGCCATCATCTTTTCTGAATTTTTTGTAATCGTTTGTCATCGACACCTGAAAATCAATTAAATATATATTATTTTGATTCTACCGCAAGTCGGACAACTGTCCAAAATTAAATTCTAATGTGACTAGTTAAAATTAACACTGTTAACTCATACATAAAAAACTATTTTATTCGATTCAATTAAAATAAGACCGTGTTAAAATTTGATATTTAATACTGTTATTAAAATTTAAAACTAATAACTTAATGTGACTAGATTTGCCGCCTGAGGATTTTTAAATTTTCCCGCGTATGATGGTGATCGGGCATTTCTAACACACTCAATCAAAACGGAAATATAACTGATGTTGGGAAAGGTTGTAACACAAATAATTATAATCAATAATGAAAGGGATGCATTTCAGCCATTGGAATGCCTGCTGGCCATCATCTGTACTATACAGGTATTCCTTCACGTAGACGCATATGTTATAAGTTCGGTTAGGTATCTCGACATATAGATGAATCTGATAAATGTACTAGTGGACGAGAAAAGCTTTCATCCATCTAGCGGGGAACAAAAAAAAATATCTTTTTGTGTGGGGAATTTTCGCTTCTCAAATTTGGAGAAATAAGAGAGTCCAAAAAGCGAGAATTCGTCACGGTGGTGGGCATTATAACACATAAACAGTGGGCTTAAGCTATGTTATTTACATTTCAGCGATTTTTATTTATTTAAAATATAGTAATAATGCAAATAAATTAGCTTAGACCTCCTAATTTTTTGTTTGTTTAAAAAGTTATTAAGATGTAAATAGCTTAACTTAGTTTCTCTGTTTAGGTGTTATCTTACGGAGTCGTAAGACATACAAGTCACGCTAGGTCTATGCATGATTGGACTCTTCAGCGTTTTTTGTTAATTATCCAAAAGCCAATGATAACAGGAACTGCTCTCATGTACGACGAACATTAAATGTACATGTACAACGAATTGTTGATATTCTCAGTATTTATCGCTTCGATTTTCCGCAATTATTTTTTTTTATTTCTATTTACTTAAAAAAAACTTTCCTTAGGCTTTTTAAGAATGCAAATGAAAAGTTTCAAACAAAAAATTGAAGGCGGTGTTATAGTGAAATAGTTTTTCGATAACCAGTTTAATACTTGCATTGGCATAATATTGGCTGGTAAATAAAAGCTATCCTAAATGCCATAGATGTAAGTTTTCTAGTTAGAAAAGCATAATATAAGGGTTATATTTGTTAATTTATAGTTTATTATTTCAATCTTATTCTAATACTTATTTCTTTCAGGTTATCGTATGTCAGAACGTTGCAAAAAAAAAAAGTACTGTACAGGGAGTTTTAACGCATGAAATGATCCATATGTTCGATTATTGTCAGAATGAATTAAATTTTCGTAATATTTACCATTTAGCCTGTTCAGAAATTCGAGCAGCTAATTTAGCTCACTGTAGCTTTTTGAGTGCTTGTACTTATGGAAATGCATCGCCATTTAATATCAAAGAAACTCATAAGGTAAATTTGTTAATGTCTTTATTAACTTACATAATTTAGTCTCTATTAAATATTAGTTTGAGATATTTTTATTAAGATTTGCAGTTTCTGGTATTCGAACAAAGTATATCAGACTACACTGTAACATATTGATTTTCAAATTTTAGTATTGGCCAAGAATTTAGGCCAAATATAAACCTAATAGTAACCTAATTCTAGTATGGGCTTTCAGTAAATATGACATTAATATGACATCAGTTAAAATATGAAATTTAACAGAAGTTTTTTTGTAAGGATTATACGCCTCGTTCAAGTAAGGTGTCGACACCTACTGGACATCTCTCGATGTAGATCAATAGTAAGGGTGGAAAATTTACATTACGTCTATGGCGAATTTGTAAAAATGTGAAATAATCACTAAATTAAATACTACTTTCTGCATCAGTCCCCTACAGTACAAAGGTGTATAAGTATAACATTGATTTCGTGTAAAATACGCAATACTTACGTCGTGTAACCACTATAAGGACCATTTAAAAAAAAATGGTCCGTTCCCCAGTGCTTCGGCTATAGCGTGGAAACTTCACCAACTTTCTCTCCTGTCGCCGGCGATAAAGGTGGCGGGAGCTGATTGACTGATTTTTAAAATTTTCAATTGTCTATAACTCCAAAATTATGCATTTAATCGAAAAACGGAAAAGTTACGTATTTCTTAGAATTTTCTTCTCGATCCGATGATCCTTTTGCGGGATCGATAGTAGGACACCCTGTATAGCAGCAGTCAACAGACTGTAAACAACTTGAATCTAAATCATATGATTGCATGCAATGCATTATGTATTTGCTCGAGCTGCCACCTCACCGCGTCGATAAAACAGACAACGTGTATTATAATCGACAGAGTAGCGACACTAGCGATGCGCGGTCTTTTGAAAATTGAATACGTAATGTGTTTATATAATGAATTCAAACTAGTAAATGATTGTTATTTTAAATTATTTTTTCTACAAGTGCTTATTTATAATTTTTAAAATGACAACCTTATTAAATGAATGATGCTAAATAGCGGAAATTGTATTTGATGAACATTATATTTTCATGCAGCATTTATGATTCGGAATAAATACCTGGAAAGGTCGTTCGTTTACAGAATGAGTTTTAGTATCTCAAACTAAAAAAAAAATCATTTTGCATAGAAAATACGATATCGTGACTTATTAACGACCAAGACCCCGAAGTTTCAACATCTTTTTCAAGGCTTTTTTTTAACTAAAAAAAAAAGGTTTGCAAAATTTGAAAAAGATCATATCCAACGTAATTTGAGCTGTCCTTTCGAAAGATGATACCGATTTTTTGTTAAAATACTCGTGCAAAAAAATGGCGTGTTTTTCACGAAAAAAAGTTAAAAAGTTTGGAAATTTTCAACTTTATGAATTTTTTTCATAAGGAAAATGCAATGACAATAATTCAAAATACTGCAAAAAAGTGCAATCGATGTTCAAATATTACGGGGAAATTTTTTTTCATGTTTCTAAAATTTTTATAAAATTTCTAAATTTTTTATATAATAGTTGAAAATTTATAAATTTTTCACTTTTTTCGTGAAAAAGACGCCATAATTTTTTTCAAGAGTGTTTTAGCAAAAAGTAAGTCTGACCATTCCAAAGAACAGGTCAAAATACGCCAGATAAGATCTTTTCAAAACCTTCTTTTTAGTTGTAAAAGAGCCTTCTAAGAAGAAATTTTCAACTATTATATAAAAAATTTAGAAATTTTATAAAAATTTTAGAAACATGACAAAAAATTTACCGTAATATTTGAACATCGATTGC
>UELU01078771.1:0-10763 GCA_900490025.1 Megastigmus dorsalis
GGTTGGTAAGGCAGAAACTGTTTTATCGGTCGGATATGGATAGTTAATAATAACTAAACAAATACTTAAAATTATTCAAATCCCAAATACAGGTGCACTACCTCTGTGAATTATCTATCACTTGGCAAAGTTACAAGTAAATATTTCAAGTACACCCTTAAAAATTTCTGCACCGAAAAACACACTCATTTCGATGCCAATACTTATTTTTTCGGTGCAGAAATTTTTGAAGGTGTCGTTGAAATATTCACTTGAAATTTTGCTGGAAGATAGATAATTAATAGACGAAGTGCACCTGTATTTGAGATTTGCATAATTTTATCTATTTATTTAGTTATTACTAATTATTCATATCCGATCGGTAAAACAGTTTGAGTGGTAACTGTAGGACTTTGACACCCCCTTAATACGCAATTGTGTTCCGAAATTCTACCATTAGATTGCATTAAACTATATTCCGATTTAAAACGATTATTTTTGTTTCCTAAATGGATTATATTGGATTAGAAACGATTAATGTTCAGCATTAGAAAAATATTAAAAGCTATTAAATCACATTGTTTTTTATTCGTTTTAATATGGTTTAAATAAAATTTTATTAAATAATCTTTAATCGTTTTTAATCGATTTAAAAATTTTTATGGTATTTAAGGGGATGCCGTAGTACAAAAAAAAATTTTGTAGGTTAACTTACTGTTTTACCAGCTGTTACATATTACCTGAAAATAAGAATAAGCTCGGAGCGCCATCGGTTGTTTTCGGATATTTAGATAAGAGATAAAGTCTCTTCTGCTTCGACAACGAGAGACTCATTATTTTATGGAATACTGTAATAATGTAGAAATATAATTGCAGAGGCATGATCGTAAATATATTTTCTGTCGCTCCTCGAAATTCCATTCAGTTCTGATTACGCAGGAATTCGTATCACGAAAAATCGCATCTTAAATCTTCACGTAGTCGATAGTTTACGTGGGCCGAGCTCGAAACACCGTGTTTGCGGCTCCATCAACATAGACTACAGCTGGTTGAAATAGATAATTTATGTTAGAAAAGAGTGTCAGTGCCATCTATGAGTATTTAACAAAGCTCAGCTGCTAATGCCTGTAACAATCATAGCGTCTGATGCTTTTGATAATGCATGTTTTAGTTTGCTACTTTTTGTTATTGCCGTTTATTATAGTTCTAATGTCAATGTTATGTATCGTAAAATATTCTATATAGCTACAGGATATTGCCCCTGCTACGTTTTTGATGGATAAATGCGTCATTACTATTAACACAGCCATAAATGTTCTGGGTCCCCATCAGCTGCCCTAATATTATTAATTTATTGAATTGGTTTGATAAATAACGAGCACAGGCATACTCTGGGTATACTATTCTGTTATATTGTGCAATCTGAAATCTTTTCATCAAAGCATTGGCCCATATAACGAAAAGTCTGAGTACCGGTAATGTAGAAATTTTTGTGGATATACGGTATCCCATTAATCGACTTAATTATATTGTTTTAATCGGTTTTAATCAGTTTCAATCCATTTAAATACTTTTAATCGGTTTTATTGGATTTTAAAATTATATATTTATTATTAATTTTATATTAGTTTCTGCATGCGTCACAATTTTTCGCAATTAAATTAAACACTTAAAAAATCTTTTCTTACACTGGGATTCGAACCGGCGATGTTTGGGATACGACACATAAACCTTAACTACTACGCTACGGAACGCTATAGCAACCCAAAATTTTGATTTTGCTCATAAAGACAAATATAAGTCTGGAATCACATGGACGCGGTACAACCTTACGCGATGAATATATTCAAGTTCAGCGCAAAAAAGAGATTATTTCTTAAACATTATTATTTTAAACACATTACAATTGTAAACACAATGTAATTTATTTGAGAAAAAAGAAAGAATTCTTTTTGAATACTTCTTTTAAATATAAATTACCAAAAAGAATGCTTTTTTAATACTTCTTTATTACTATAGAAGCATTTTAAATGCAGTAAAAATAAAATTGTTTTCGTAGAAATTATTCTGAAAATGAATACTTTTCTAAAAATATTTAAATTTTATAAGAGTTGTTTTCTGAGGAAATAAAGCATTATTTTTGAATACTATTAAAGTAATTCTTATAATGTGATAAAAATAAAATTGTTTTTCTAAAAAAGAATATTTTTTAAACGCTAATACAATATGTAATATTATTTTTAGGACATCTAAGATTACTTATGGAATACTTTTTTCTGAAAAGTTTGCTTATTGGGAAGACTGAATAATTTTCTATCAATTTTAATAGAGTTTAATGAGCTTTAATTATGTTTTTGAATTTTATTTTAAATTTTACATACAATGAAAAACTATTAAAGTAAATAGAAAATTTTTCGAATATATATAGAAACTTATATAGAAAAAAACATACAGATTTAAATCCGATTGGTTTTAATCCTTTTTAATCGGTCATTTTCAGCAGGGTACTCTATCGATTATAATACACATTGTCTACTTTATCAACGGGACAAGGAGGTAGCTAGAGTGAATACATACTGCATTGCATATAGAAGCAAAGTCAGATGTAATAAGTGTTGTGATGAATGTAAAGTATTTCAAATAAAAGAATTTTGAACGAAGAAATTGAATGAAATCAGATAAGTATTCCTGCTTTACATGTGACTAGTGTTATATGAAAAAAGTTTTTTTTTGTGTGATTTCTTTTCCCAGGCAAGAAAGTTATGTACTGTAAATAAGTATTATCAAAGGACCCCGCAAAAACCTTATGGGTGCGGGGTCTCTGCGGATTTGTTTGAAATTTTGAAAAATTGTTGTTTATGTAATCCCGAACCAAAGTTCTCATGGCCACAATTACCGCTGAAGCATACTTTTTGCTCTAGGAGACCTGAAAGTGTGGTACTTCGGGCCAGCTTTAACCGATTAACGCCTAAGAACGCAGATTTTGACATAGATCTTTGAGCTCCAAACTTTATAAGAAAAACTGAGTAAATATTTATCAGAATAGCATATCCAATTATTTTTGGGCATGTTCTTTCGATTTCTGCGGTCAAATTTGTATTTCGGAAGTCCTGAAAAGAATATGGCGGATTCAAAGAAAAAAAATGCGAAAAAACGGAAATTTTTTTTAAGATTTTTTTTCTAGATGAAAGGTAATTGGGATTGAATTCCAAATGCGATCAATCGTGATCATAATAGTTAAAGTTGACAAGAAAATTTTTTTATCATACCTCAAATTACCATAACCTCTAAAAAATGGCCGAAATGACATAAAATTTTGTGCAATCCGGAGTTTTCGTGTATATTTTATAACAAATCGAATATTCATGCGGTTTTCCCCATAAAAATATTATTTGACGTTACAATCAATATTAACGTATACACCTGGTCTATTTTTACATGTCTGGTTCAAAATTATGACTTCTTTCGCAATTTTCGTTTGGAAGGGTGCTGAATATGTTCGTCACCGTTGATTCTGAAGATAGTGACAGCTTTGAAAAATTCAAGATGGCGAACCCAATATGGCGGATATAAAGAAAAATCTTCGCGATTTTCAAATGCAAAAAAAATGATATATTATCTATATAAAATTTCTAATTGAAAATACTATTATAGTAATTTTTACGCGAGGTGCCGGCTTATCGAGAAATAATTTTAGGTTAACTCGGTATCTATTGAATGTTTGATTTTTATATGATATATAGTAATATCATCGTCATGCATATTAGTGATTAGTATTGGGAAAATTTAGATATAGTTCGATTTACATATATGTACATTGCTTTCTCCTATTATACTCTTAGCATTACCCAGAGGCAACGGCGTGGACGTGGTAGAAATATGCCTGTCTTCATCGGGGTGCTTTATTTTCGTGAGTCCCCTAGCCTCTCACCTTTCGTGGTGCTTTATTTTCGTGAGTCCCTAGCCTCTCACCTTTCGGGGTGCTTTATTTTCGTGAGTCCCCTTGCCTTTCACTGAGAAACAATATTTCCTAGTGTTTTGCCTTGAAACACGCATCACAAAATATCAAATCACATTCCTTGCAAGAAATTCTTGTTCTTATGGGACAATTTGAACACTTTTTCAATGTACTTACATGAATTTTTTCATGTGGTTTCAGTCGTCTTGACTGAGCTCTTTGGATGTAATATTTAGCAATAGAAACTGTAAATTCTTTTATCCCATCTTTTCCTTTTTCACCCATCACGGCATTGTGTATCACGAACGGGTTCGTTATAGATGCCTGTATGAGTCTAATAAGAACGACCCAAGTCCATTTTTTTGAACGAATGCTTGGGAGTATGTTATTACAATGCCCGTCGAGAAGATCGACGACTCCCATGAATTTGTTATAGAGATGAAAAGCTTGTGGGAAAGGCACTTCGAGTTTAGAATGTGCCTCTGAACTATATCTTTTTGAAGTTCATAATGGAGTTGCACCTGACGCAGTTGAAACTATTGAAACTGGCTTTGAATCCATTATGGTAATGTAATTGATGGCACTGTTTTTATTATACTTTACAACGGAAGTACCTCTTGGAGCTTTCTTATCAAGTTTATTCTTTTCTTTGATACGGTTTTCTCTATCAGTACCTGTACGTTTCAAACCTAGTTTCTGCAAATGTAGAACTAAATCTATATTCGTAAAATAGTTATCTCTAGACATTGCAGAAGACTCTACTTCACACGATAAAAATGGATCTGTTGACCAATAATCTCATTGGGACTTTTATTGAACGAACTCAGGATAACAATACCCAAAAAAGTATCCAGGTCCTGCAACTCTAAATTATAATTATTTTCACGAGATGCATCAATGATCTATTGTTTCATTTCAGCAGAAAAAAATGTTTCGAATAATTTTACAGGCTCGCCTTGTATAGTCTTTTTCTCAAATTTCTTCAACAAAACTTTGTCTTCAACCATATTTTCATTCACTTTCTCAACCTCATTCCAAATAAATATATGATCTTTCTCAAGTTTGTCTTGATTTTCGGAGTAATTTTTTGAAGCTTTTTTATAAGAAACGGTGGAAATATTCACATTTTAATCGGAATCTTCATCAGAATTTGAACCATCAGAGCTAGAATCATCAGGATTTGGTATCATGAAATTTTCATCAGAATCATCTTCTGATTAATATGCTTCATGTTCTACGTAACATGAATTAGAATATCTGGATCGTTTTCGTGACTTCTCTTCGAAAAAGGATTAGTTCGATTGACAACGAACTTGCAGCAGAAATGGTTATAATAAAAGAGTAGACAATTCTTGTGATTCCGGTAATGATTTGGTAAGAAAAACACGTTGCAAAATATAAAGAGTGGGAACTGATCTAGAGTCCAATGAACAAGCAATGGCGATACTGTTATTAATTACTTGAAAAAAAGATTACTAGATCGGCATACTGCTCATCATGGAAAATGTAGCAGAAAAGTTATCAAAGGTACTTTTATGGCAAATTTCATACAGATAAAAATAAAATTCTATCTATTCAAAAATTTATTTCCGCATCCATGTACATTCAAACACATGGCCAATATTCTACCCATATAGTACCTAAATGCCTGACGAACTCCCACTTGATCCTAAGTTTTCACGAATCATTTTTTCAAAAGAAAATATACCGAGCGCAAAAATACCAAAAATACGTTAATATTGAATGTAACTTTTTGTTAATGATCCGCGTACTCCTCGTGTAATTGCTGCGATTGATGGAACATATAGTTACATACCTAAAAGTAGTAATTTTCTCATATTACCTTAATCTTTTTCAGTGCATAAAAATCGCCATTTATTGAAGCCCTTACTTGTTGTTGCGCTCAATTTTGGAAAATTAATTCAATAGAGATGCAGAAAGAATGAAAGAATGGTTTCGTGATGGAGATATTGTAATTGTAGACCGAGGTTATCGTGATGCTACAGCAATGTTAGCTCGACTTGCTATTGTATGGAAAATGCCGGTACACATGGAGAAGGCCCGGAATGGCCATCTGAAATCAATGTTTAAATTCTTTCAATTAACTATACAAATTCCTCATCTTCCAAATCTTGATGATTTCTATTGCATTGCAGATGCAATTATCAACAGATACCATCCAGTTATTGAGATGCAAGGAACTTATGCGGAAGTAGATCGTCAAATACTTAACAAAGCCAGATCTGCTAACGTTGTTCAAGTACTAGTTGAGGTCGATAATCTCGACACTCGCAATGCTCAGAGATGGGTTTCCCAATATTAGATGTAGATTATTTAAAAGATCATACTGTCGGAGTTTATCAAATAAACTTAGCACCATCATATGTCCAGGGCAAATTACAAAGAGAAGGTGAAGAAGAACTTCAAGTTGAAATGATAAGAAACGAGGTAAGGCTACCTCAACCTGGCCTTATGAGAGTAAGAATATTTTTCCGATTCCGGAATGCAACTAAATATCAATTGTGGATTTCGTACCAGCCAAATACTGAACAAGAAAGAGAGGATGATGTGAATGAAGCAAATGAACTGATAATCGGCTATTATTGTACTTGTAAGTCAGGTGCACAAACGCTAGGTACCTGCGCACACATAGCTAGCGTACTTTTGTATATTGGATACGCTCAATATCAACCACATATCAAATATCTCTCAACTAGGCTTCTTCGCGTAATTCATGATGCTGGGAATAGATTAGATCAACAGTGACTTTGTAGTTTTGTGTATAATAATAAATGGTACTAATTTTTATATACTCCAAGAATGAAATCGGCCCTTTTCAGGGCCACAATGATGTACAAAATCCGATCGTGCAACCTCCTCGCAGTGTACATTGGTTAGCGCTAATGCAGACAGTAACGAAAAATGTGATAACATTTCAAACCTATTCGCTCTTACATTTTACATAAAAATTATTTTTTTATGATGGAGTCTTGAAATACACATACGCAAACTCACATTCTCCTGTATATTCAAATACCACACGTACACGCACACACACGACAAGCACACACAGGCATACGCATACAAATACATGCCAATACTTATTTCATTGCTCTGCATTAAAGCAGGCCCGAAGTACCACACTTTCAGGTCTCCTAGAGCAAAAAGTATGCTTCAACGGTAATTGTGGCCATGAGAACTTTTGTTCGGGATTACAAAAAAACAGTTTTTCAAAATTTCAAACAAATTCACAGAGACCCCGCACTCATAAGGTTTGTGCGGGGTCCTTTATATGTGTTTCAACAATAAACATGTAAGTATCTAATTCAAAGAGTTTAAAACTATGTAATTACAATAATTTTATGTATTATTTTGTACGTATACATATACATCATAATTTACCTGATATAATTTTAATTTATAAAAAAACTCGAGTAAAGATTTTTTCTAAATTTTCTCCAAAAATTCTGAAAAAATTCTATTGTGTTCTTTGATAAATTCTAAGCACTTTTTATTAATTGAAATTTTTTCTGAAAGTCAATAGTTTTCAGAAAAAAATCTAATATTTACTTGATTGAAATAATTCGAGTAAGTCTAAGCTGAGATTTTAAATAGTTGATAGGATATCTGAATGCAATGAATAAATAATTTTAATGCCCGTGATGTTAATTTTTCATGTAAGAGTATTGATGATTATTCATATTTTTCCGAATTTTGCATAATCTTTCGAGATTAACTGAATTTTCTATCGAAAACGCGTGTTTGGAAATTTTGGAGCTATTTTTAGATTGCCCCTTTATCATCGGAACCTATCCTTTAATTGCTTTTAATTAATAATGTGCGGTTCCGATTTTCTCGGGGTTTTTCGTGTCGCGTTTCATTAGCGGGCTTCCTTAAGTCGATTAACAGGCTTTCCCGAATTTTCCCGGCTCTATTTTCCGAGTTCTAACTCTGAGATGGTATTCAGGATTTAAGCATAGTTAATGCGGCCTTGAGCTTTCTTTGCAATCTGCGCGGACCTGTGCGGACCTACGCGAGATGCTTGCGCTTGTGCGGTGGAGTGAAATTTTATATACACTGCGCAACAAAATTATCGCAACAAAATTTTTCATCGAAAAATTGACATTTTTCCAATGCTTGTAACACGGTCAATTTTCATAGTATTGAGATAATTATTTTTTTTATTTTTGTAGGGAATTATGTGCACTTTCAGGAAAAAATGATATCCAATAGCTGCGAGACAATGCCACATTGCTATGTCTTAATCAGGCCTACCAACTTTTTTTCTTAAAAAACGCAATAGTTTGCACGTTTACCTGGATTACCAAAAATTTTTTTCAATAAAGCACAAATACCATCTTAAAGTACACTTTCCAACGAGTATTAAAAAAAATCGACCCTCTACGATTTTTTTAACTGAGTTATGCCATTTTAAAGATATTCGAAGATATCCGAAATGCCTCGGCTTACTGAAATCCAATCTGCTCTAATTGTTGCCCTGCTAGAAGCGGGACTGAGTCGAAGCAATATATCCAGAAGAATGGGGATTCATCACTCAACAGTGTCACGCGTTCTTAGTCGGTATGAAGAAACAGGTTCTTATCGCCGGAGGTCTGGTCAAGGTCGACATAGGATTACTACGAATCGAGAGGATCGCAACATCGTTAATGAAACCCTGCGCAACCCAGGGCAGATTGCGCGTCAAATTGGGGATAATGCTTTACCAGGCAGACGAATTAGCGCTCAGACGATAAGGAGACGACTTCATGAAAGGGGTTTGAGATCACGAATTCGTGCTAGAGTGCCTAATTCAGAAGCAGTTCACCGACGAGCTCGTCTAAATTACGCCCGTAATTATCGACATTGGACACCTAGAGAGTGGAGACATGTGTATTTTACAGACGAATCTCGGTTTTGTCTCTACGGAAACGATGCTAGGATTCGAATTTGGCGTCGTAGACGACAACGTTTTGCAACACATCACGTTGATCCAACTCGAGCGTTTGGTGGAGGATCCGTTATGATATGGGGTGGAATATCAATAAACCATCGATCAGATTTAGTGATTATTCCACCCCCAGGACTAACAGCGGGACGTTACATAAACGAAGTTTTACGTCCTCACGTAATTCCAATGCGTCGGCAAATGGGCCCTAATTTCATCTTGATGCAGGATAATGCACGCCCCCATACTGCAAGGATAACTCGTACTTACTTGGAAGGAAACAATGTAGAGGTATTGCCTTATCCTGCTAAAAGTTCAGACCTCAATCCTATAGAGCATGTGTGGGACATGATGTGTAGGCGATTACGTAACTTAGAGAGACCTCCTGCTAACTTCCAAGAGCTTGAGAGTATTCTGAATGAAATTTGGCACGAGATACCTCAAGATTCAATTAGAGTATGCATTAATATGCAACAACGTTTAGGAGAGGTATTTCGTCAGCGAGGTGGTACTACACGTTACTAAAGGTCTTAGGCGCATAGAGTTTGGAGTAAAAAAATACTGCGGAAGTGACGAGCCGCGGGGTCCCTAATGTAAGAAATGGTTCACATAATTGGCCTTTTTCAGGGCCAGAATGATGCGTAAGTCCGACCAACAACCTCCTCGCGGTACGTATCGGGTAATGCTGATGTTGGCGGTATTTGGCTAAAACATAGGAATATCTTTAAAATGGCATAACGCGGTCAAAAGAAATCGTAGAGGGTCGATTTTTTTTTAATACTCGTTGGAAAGTGTACTTTAAGATGGTATTTGTGGTTTTTTGAAAAAAAATTTTTGGTAATCCAGGCAAACGTGCAAACTATTGCGTTTTTTAAGAAAAAAAGTTGGTTGGCCTGATTAAAACATAGCAATGTGACATTGTCTCGCAGCTATTGGATATCATTTTTTCCTCAAAGTGCTCATAATTCCCTACAAAAATAAAAAAAATTATCTCAATACGATCAAAATTGACCGAGTTGCAAGCATTTGAAAGATGTCCATTTTTCAATGAAAAATTTTGTTGCGATAATTTTGTTGCGCAGTGTATTTGATATTGTAAATTAGTTTGGGAAAACCGTCGGTGTTTTAATAAAGCTATTTGTTTAAACAATATGAATTTATTTATTGCTGAATAAATTCTGCAATCTTTCCTTTTTATGAATCCCTTGCAAGTTTTTTCAGTTAAAGGGCGAAAATCTAATACGACTCGCCTCCTTGGGTTACCATTGGCATCCGCTTTCTTTGGTACTACCCAAAGACTGGTATTATATGCTGATCTAGAACGTCTAATAATTCCTTATTTTAGCAATCCTTCAACTGATCTCTCGACTTCTTCTTTAAGCGCGTGTGGTAATCTATATTGCTTCGAATAAACTGGACAATCGTCTGTAGTTGAGATTCTATGTTGGGCTACGTTAGTTGCTTCTAAGTGGTCGCGTTCTAAGTGAAATCTATCTTCGTGACAAGATATCAGTCTAGCTACTTGTTTCATTTCTTTTTCTATTAGATGATTTAAACGTATAGTTCTTTTTAATTTTTCTAAACGCGACCTTGTATTTGAAGTCTCAGTTTCAGTCATATTATTTTTTATGCAAGATATATTAAAATCTGTTTCATCGATTTTTAAGTCGGGTTCTATATCTAAATCCGGCCAGACTAACAATTTTAGAATCTTTAAAGCCATATTTAGTATTGGGATGCTTTAAAATCTTTGAAAACTTCTCACTCGTACCTATTGTAATTTTTAAAATTTCACAAATCCTTTTCTCTGAAATGCCATGATATTGTGCAGAAAAAAAGCATTTTCAAAAAACTATAATTAAGCTCTTTTATCTTCCTTAG
>UELU01078790.1:0-10299 GCA_900490025.1 Megastigmus dorsalis
CATCATTATCCGGGTGTAGATAATGATGTCTCCCTAACATACGCTTTGGGTTTTCCCAATCGCTGTTTGGACCTTTTCCTTTATCTCTGGCAGCTGTACAATTATGAAGATTGAGTTCTAATCTTTTTACTACGGTTACCTGAGAGAACACGGGTAACCGCTATCTGCTGAAAACTCTACTATCTAGTCGCGCATCAATTCGGAAAACGCAATCTTTACTGATGTCTGGCTGTCTGGGTTTTCCCATAGCAGCTGCGCAGACATTCGTAAATCTAAAAACTTACAAGAGAGCAGCGGAATATCTTCGTGTGAATGTTTTCCCTTGCTCTCTTATATTTATTATCTATACTTAGTTCGAACGGTCCGTTGGCCGTCACAATAAAATCCTATGGTTTTCATAGGATGTTACCATATAGTCCAGATACATTACAATCTCAACTTATTAAAGAAACTGTTCATTTTTTCTTCTCGACCTGCGATGCTGTAACTTTTTATGTAAACTTGGAAAAAATTGTAAAATCTTGGAAAAAATTCTAGATACAGTGTTTTAGATAGTTTTAAAGCTCATTTTTTAAACGCTTCAACCCGAATTAGCCTAGACATCGATTTAGAAAAAGTTATGTTTATTTTCCGACAAAACTGAATGTTTTTGAAAAATTTTTTTTGGAAAATTACTCACTTTTTCTGAAAAAACCGCTATAACTTTTATAAATCGATCTTTAGACCAATTCTGTCTACGGAATTTAAAAGACGAGACTTTAAACTATCAGGAACATTGCAGTTAAAATTTTTCTAGGACGTTTACAGAAAAAATTACATCGTCGAAAGTCGAGAAGAATTCAGAATTAATGGGTTAAATTTTACATATTATGTCTTCATGTCCCCATGATCATAATACCACTCTTAGCATTTAAAATATAGAAGTTTTAATCATATATTTAAACTCAGCGACCTCAAAAACCTAAGAATACGACTTTTCATTATGATTATTCAATTAGCGGTGAATATTTGTAGTGTTGGCCAGGTTTTTAGCAAATTCGACCACTGTGCGAGGCCGTGTGCATTCGTACGCACGAAATGCACACAGCGAAAATTCCACGTCAGACCGACCATTGCCAAAAATTCACCGCAGGCAACATGACGGAAACAAAACAGCGCAGAGCGGCGCTGTAGAGAACGTCCACACCAACATGATTTCGTGCCAAAGCATGGTAGCGAGCGCCACCTGCAAGGTGCGTCGTTCCACGGGTAAGAAAACTACAGAGATTCAACGGAATCAAGTTACAACGGAGAGCGTCATATAAAAACGGGTCACCCAGTAGCGCATGTAGTACATGCAGCTACAGAGACAAAGAGCGCTACCCGCGAGGTGCTTTGACCGATCTCGACAGCACCAGCAACAGTCGTAGCCGTAGTTGATCTATAGACAGCAGCTCTTTAACGAGCACTTCGTGAGCATCCTCACCTATCTCAGAAAAAGAGGCAGTAAGGAATAAGGATCAAGGCAAGGCAGACAACTAATTGTCTAACCTTTTACGGAGGACCTCTCGAGCCGAAGAAGACAGAGCCTCCCATAGATGCGCAACTCGCGGAAAGGTGGTCGTTAACTTGTAAAGAAGGACTGAGTAAGGAAATTAAAGCTAACCTATTTGAAAAGTACGTTATCCCGGAAAACTGTCTCATTTTAAAAACGCCCATTCTTAATCCGAAAATCAAAGCCACAATAGAAAAGGTACCGGCATAAGGGTCATTACCAGATTGTAATGCAAAATCAACTGGGTACATCTGTGTGCGCCTTAAGCAGAGCAATGTCCATCATTCTATCTAGCAAAGAACTCATCACTGAAGAGGCTTAAGAACAGATATTTATACAAATGAACGATGCAGGGAAACTACTAACGGATCTGCATCACGAGTACTCAAGGACGCGACGAGCATTGATCATCCCTGGACTCGAGCAACTAGGTCAAGGACGTGACTTCTCGGAAAGAATAAAGGCGGCTAGAGAAATGGAAAAAGTCAGTAGAGATGTCGCCAAACCAGAAAGGACAGAGAGAATAAACGATTATCCCAGCATGAAATACAGACCACCCCTCAGATCTCTCAATCATTTAAACCTGAGAGGCCCCCTCAGGAAACACACGACGAGCTTACGTTATGTGAGAAGGCAGAAATGGAACTACACCCGAGGACAATCGAGAGGCAGCAGAAGGAGGTAATGGTAAGTAGCATAGCCGGAACAATAAAATCTTTTAAGAGTAGCTGAGAGGAAATAACGAGTGATAAGTCCGTTCTCCATTACGTCTCCGGTTACAGGATCAAATTTAAAGAAAAAGTTTTTCAAAATAAACCTACTCCTGAGACATTTCTCTCTACGCGTGAAAAAGCTGCTTACTCAAAGGCCATCAAAGAACTATGCGGGAAAAATGCGATCTCACAATGCAAACCTTGTAAGGGACAATTTTTGTCAACCTATTTTTTGCACATAAAATCCAGCGGGGAAGGCCTCTTTATTTAAACTTAAAAAATCTAAACGCTTTCATAGACACACCGCACTTGGAAATGGAGGACATTAGGACCGCTCTCAGGCTCATAACTCGCGACTGTTACATGGCGAATATCGACTTAAAAGACGGCTTTTTTTTCTTGTGCCGAGTCATAAAGATTACAAAAAAATTTTAAGATTCGTTTTTGAAGGTCAAATGTATGAATTCAATGTACTTCCTTTCGGTTTTTCAACTGTACGCTTTTACGAAGCTAATGAAACTACTCATACAGACATTAAGGTCAAATAAATACATATCGCTCATCTACCTCGACGAGGTATTGATGATAGGATATGACAAAAAAGATTGCAACAAAAATGTAGAAGCAACGGGAAATTTACTAGAATCACTGGGCTTAATAATAAATTATGACAAGAGTGAAATGACATCTTCGCGGAAATACAAATTTTTAGGATTTGTACTAGACATCCAAGACTATTCAATTTTTCAATTAAGAAAATTGTATCTCAATTATACGCGGAAACTGCTGACAGCATTAGTTACGCAGCCCAAGTTATCGGCCCACTAGTCCCAGCAAGTCCCGCGGTAGAATACGAGTGGCTTTACACCAAACAGATAGAACGAGAAAAATTCTCGTCGCTCCAAGGAAACGATAATGATTTCGATAAAACCGTGAAATTATCAACTCAAGCGAAAGCGGATCTAATCTGGTGGGCAAAAAATGTACATAAAGCAAAAAATCAGATTAGAGACAATGTGTATAGCCTTGAGATTTTTACAGACGCATCACTGACAGGCTGGAGTGCTTACTGCCAAGGCGAAAAAGCTCACGGTTGGTGGAAACATCCTCTCGATAAAGAACATATTAATTTTCTAGAGCTCACGGCGGCTTTTTATGGGCTAAAGTGCTTCGCGAAAGAAAAAAAACTAATTGTGAAATCTTAAGGCGGATAGACAATACAATTGCAATCTCGTCCGTCAATCGTATAGGCGGTATATAGCATGTAAAATTAAACGAAGTGGCCCGAAACATCTGACAGTGGTGCGAGACTAGAAGAATCTTTCTGTTCGCATCCTATATTAACACGAAAGAAAATATACAGGCCGATGCAGATTCGAGAATCTTACCAGTAGAAACCGAACACGAATTAGCAGACTGGGCGTTCGCACAGCTAACAGAGAAACTCGGTACAGATATAGACCTTTTTGACTCTAATATCAACCAAAAATGCGAAAAGTATATGTCGTGGAATAAAGACCCAGATTCCTTGGCAGTGGACGCATTCACGATATCGTGGAGTAACCTAAATTTTTACGCGTTTCCACCGTTTTCTCTCATTTCAACACTCTTGAGATAAATTTTCATTGACAAGGCCGAGGGAATAGTGATAGTACCTTATTGGCCGACACAGCCATGGTTTTCCTATTATCAATCACTCGCAATAACACCTTACATGTACGTTTATCCAAACACTAATCTTCTTATTTCAACTTTTATCGAAGCGCATCCGTTAACAGCCAACCTTACCCTAGTAGCAGCAAGATTATCGTTGAAGCATACACAGAGAAGGAATGTCAGAAGAAACAGCGAGTGTGATGCTGTCGTCTCTAACCCAACCCAACCCAAGGTGCTCTAAAACAGTACGACATTCACCTTCGGTGGTTATTTGGCCAAAAAAAAGACATTTCTATATATAATACTCAAGCTGAACACATTTTGGAGTTTTTCACGCAGTAACTAACAATGGTGAAGTCATACAGCCGCCTTAATATATACCCGGCGGCGCTTTCGCTTATCATATCCAACCAACTCGGCGAAGATCCACACGTGTGCTGCTTCTTCAAAGAGGTAGCCAACAAGAAGCCAAGGCAAAATATTTTCATACCTGGTACCCGGATCTAGTCATAAATTAAATCTCAAGTTGGCTAAACAACGAGAACCTGGATTTGGAGAGACTGACAAAAGAGTCAGCTACACTGCTCGCTTTAGTGACAGGACAGCGAATGCAAACTCTCGCGAAAATAAGGACAAGTAACATAGTTACAGATAAAAACCGGATCCGAATCCATATAATGGACAGGATAAAAGCTTCATCCTATATGCGGGAGCAACCAACATTAGACATCCCCTTCTTCTGGAGTCAACCAAACATATGCCCGGCATTGACGCTACAGGCATACATTGACAGATCAAGGGATCTCCGACAAAATGACGACGACAAACTATTCGTCACTTTTAAAAAACCACACCACAATGCAATATCGCAGTCCATCGGCCGATGGATAAAGGACGTACTAGCGGAAAGCGGCTTAGACACGAGTGTGTTGTCTGCGCATAGCACACGCCACGCATCCAGGTCAGCTGCAGCCAGAAAGGGTGTAAACATTGAGGTCATAAGTCAAGTAGCGGGCTGGTCCAAGAACTCGAAAGTATTTGCTCAGCTGCGATAGACTGCTACTGAAAAAAGAGCAGTTTGCAACAGAAATTGTAATTCTTGATATTTCTTTCTAATGATAAATAAACAACATCTAGGTAATAATAAATTGCGAAAACCTTTAAACATCTACCAGTTTTATCTATGAGGACCAGGCAGCGAAGTACAACTGAACGATCCTGTAAGTGAAGCTTGATCATAATATTATTAAACCCGATACCCTATATTATTCGCTATTTAGTAAAACTTTCAAATATAATGACGATTGGCGGGGAGAGAAGCCAATTTGAGGCGGGGACAGCAACACCTGGAGGGCGAAGCACGCTTTTCTTTTTTCTATACTTTGAAATTCTGTGGTAAGAACGCATGGGGAGCGATACTACGAGTTTGATATATTTCGGACGAGACAGCTCGAACAATTCAGATCGATCTTCACTTACAGGTAAGTTCACTCAATCGTTCAATCTTACGTATACCGAAAACTACGGTTTGAATAAGGAGCTGATTTGGCTCCGACATCCCCTTAAGACTTTTATGAGAAATTAATATTTTTTATATTAAATCACGAAAAGGGGTGATTTTGAGCTAATTTAAGCGTTTTCCTATGTTTATTTTGAAAGGACTTTTGGAGAAAAGTTTACTGTACAGAAAAGATGTATTTTTTTGAGTTTTTCACCACCTTCATTTTGTACTTATGCCTAAAGTCGATAATTTTTTAGTTATAGATCAAAAATGATTTTTTCATATTTTTGTTTATGCTAGCATTCAGTCAATATATTGCTGATCAAGCTGGTTATGATACTGTCAGCTTCTTATGACCAGATGAGAAATCTGTACAAATTTCAGGAAGATCCGTTAAAATCTCGTCGAGATTATCGTGGAACTTGTTTTCATACGTACATACACACATACATACATATAGGGGAACACCCGAAATTCAATTTTCTCATGAGATATTTGTTTTGTGACAAAATATGCCACTTTTTGAAAATATAAAACGCTTCCGTGTAGCGTTCGTGTAAAAAATGGTAGGTCTAAAAAAATTACCCTCCTCCTTAGACTGAACAAAAATTATTATGTTAAAAACAGTAAAAAAATTAAAATATATTAAAACTATTACGAAAAACGCAACAGTCAAACAAATCTTTCAGCACATGGTTGTCAATCGTTATTATTAATTCCTAGCAGCGGTAACTAATAAAATCTCACTAAAAGGTTTAAAAACATAATTGTTAATGTTCGAAAATAGAAAAATTTAAAACTTTATTAATTATAAAATCTAAACAAACTCTCAATGCATTTCACAAATTCACTTATTCATTTTCTTGGTCCTCGTGATAGGCATAGAGAGCTTTGCTATAGGTATTGATTGACGCGAGGCCAAAGGAACAACTATAAATGACGAAAACAGAAAAGTCAGTACACTCAGCCAAAATTATCGTTGTAGAAATTTTAAATTATAATTGTAAGTGGGGGAAGGTCTACTGGAGAGGGCAACTGGCTCGTCACACACGAAAAGTATATATATATATAACCAAGGTCGCAAGCGAAGCTAAAAAGTGCCTTCGCCTATGCTAACTTAACTTCCCGGTATACATAATGCAGCGAAGGCAACGAGCAGAGTGCTAAGCGAATCTGCACGCGTTAGATGGTTAATGCGTATGTTTACCTCCTCAGCCAGTATACTTCCTTGTTTACAGTTATATAATTTTTGTACAGCTTGAGGAGGGTTATTTTTATCTAGACCTTCTAAACTTCGCAATTTCTACAACTCATGGGTAACTTGTCTTTTTGACTGGATAATGTTCTTCTCAGCAAAAACTAACGCGGAACGCAAATACGAATTCGATCTTGGCCCTTGCTAACGATAGCTCCAATGTTTCCTGACATAGTTTCGTTTTGATATCTTAATATCCATCGATTACGTGAGATTGGGTCCGAATAATTAAGTTAAAGAAATAAAGTTACATCAAGACACTTCGAGCTGTATTTAAACGAGAACGCGTATATATAAGACGCGTCTATTCGACTGTCTTCAATAATATTATCGGCTCTAGTGGCTCGACCTTGCTCGATTGACTCGCGATAAAGATCGACAGTCTTATTGTAATTCGATAAGATAGGTCGTATCCTGTCTAAAATTTCGGGAGAGTAAAGAAATACATAAGTATCTCGGTCAATTGATCAATGATGGGTCAGAACGTCAAGCAATGAAACAAGAAGTTGCACCTGCGGCTAATATAAACGGGTGACGCGCGAAAAAATAGGGTTTAGTATGAGAGTATGTATAGTATGAATGAGTTCTGGCAAATGCAGTTTCTGTGCTAAATCAGAAGAGAAATTTCGACCGAGGTGAATAAATGTAAAACAGTAATAGAATAGAAAAAATATAATAACAATATCGGAACGCAATAGTATTCCATTTATTATGAAGCGATAATTTACTATTCGATTAGACTTTACAATGATTTTTTTTATATTATATAACGTCGCTCAGTTTATGACTACGGTGTGTTTGTAAACAAAGCTCATGCAATATTGTACAGAGATGCTTGTCTAAATCGGCCGAGACTTGATCTCGAACCCGGATTACGAGGCCGTAGCTCTGACGTCCGACCCACTTGCACGCGTCTTATGCAATGATAATTAATAAATGTCAAGCAGAAACTTGTAATAATATTGAATATAATATCTTCGGTCATGGACAACATGCTGCTTTATCGAGAGTAAAATGCCAAAATAGTATTTTTCGTCGCATGGCCATAGAATGCGATTTAATAGCTTTTGTGTTGATCGTCGCATATGAGGACCGGTGGAGACGGTCCGAGTATCACACAATCTCATCAGGTCGTAATATCTTACAGCCGTGTGACGAATAATTTATTTTAATATCATAGACGTAAAATCTGATTTTTCGTACAGTTTTTAGTTTGTAAAATTCAATTCGATTTTACATACAGTCCGTAGTACACATATTCAAGGTATTAGCGTAAAATGGTTGATTTAAGAACTCTGTTATTTTATGAATTGGGCATGAAATCGAATATTACAGCTCTGATAACAAAAAATAAATTACAGAATTTTGTAATTGTATTGTGTTATTACGAGGGCGGATTTATGAGCGAATGTGCGAGTAGATGTGTATACGCATACATGGAGGTATGTTGCTTGACAAAAGTCATAACTCATGCTTAATAAAAACCAATAAGCAAAGATAATTTAGAGTAACTTATGTTCATTGCTTTTGATCTCAACAATCACAAGCCGGACGACAATCAGGAAAAATCGAACAGTGGTAAATTTTGAAAAATAAAACAAAGGAAGTTTGACTAAAGAAGATATTCTAGAAAAAAGGATGTACCCATTTTATTTATTTTTATTATATACAGCAAATATTTTGTACCAATGCAATCTGTATATATGTTTTCACTACTTACTTAATGTAAATACATACTGATTCAATGTGTATTATTAAAGTTTTCGTAGATTTTCTATTATGAAAACATCATTTTAACTTAGACTTTATTCAGATAAACTTGTTTCTATTTTTGGCTTTTCCTTTTTAGTTACATTAGCTAGCAGTTTTTTAATTTCCGCTATTGCCCTTCCTGGATTAAGACCCTGAAATACAGACAGTATGTTTTTTTATATAAATGTTCAAATAAGTATATATGCTAGAAAATTAATATTATAGAAGCGAGTTGAAAGTTGAGGCACAATAGGAGTTCGGAAATATAGGATGCATGTACATGGATGGATATAAAAAATAGTACATTTCGATACTAGTGCGGCAAGTCTAAGTACGTCTGCACGTGAGCCAAGCGAGTGTAAAAAGGTCGCAGGAGGGTCAAATCTATTTCTCACTCATGTATCAAACAGTATTTTATGATACAACATGTGAAAAACTCAATTTTACGCCTGAGTTTTTTTCCCCATGTGCGTTTTCGTCCTTCCGTATATAATTATAGTACTCTTTAAAACAATCTGATAATATTCATGTGCAATCTTTAAGTATTTATCTTGAAGAACATTTAAAAAAAAATTAAGAAAACTTAAGAATAGTAGTTTGGAGGTGGATGAAAACAATCCAACGGTAAACTTCAAGGGTTATTTTGATTCTATTTTTATATTTAATTTAAAACTTACTTTGACAGCAATAGAAAATAAACTAATAATGTTTTATACAAAAATGTCAAATAATAATTCCACAGGCCCACAAAAAAAATTTTCCTGCGCGGTAGACCAGACCACGTGAATTTATTGTTTTTGGGGTCGCTGAATCCGAATCCGTGGTCCATTTGACCCGGTCGCGTCAGGGTCAAGGTCATTCCAAGGTCAAATTCAGAAAATAAATCGCAAACAAATTTAACTAGTATATCTATATGTTTTTGGGGTCGCTGAATGTTAATGATGTTCATAGATCCAGTTAGCATTGTTACTCGAGCTGGCCAATCTTTTTTAGTGTAACGACTACTGCGATGTCGACTGTCCCACAGGCACAGAAAGCATGGAAACTTCGTGAAACCAGATTGCTGACCCAGAATTAGTGTGAGTATCTTAAGATCCCCATAAATCTGCCAATTGTGTTCTGTGTATTTAATCTTATTCCAAACCATCTCTATATTTTCATATTTTTCCTTAAGCGTCACCGAATGGGCTACGTGTAACTTAACTACTGTGTAATTTAATCCCTAATACAAGAAGGAATCCAAGAGATTATGTCTTAAATTTTCACAACCAAAGAATTTTTTGGTATTTTTCATGAAATTATTTTCACGAAACATTTTTCGAACGAAACGTCGAACGAAAGTCGAACTTCTCGCAACTCGTTTCAAAATAGTACATTCTGTAATAATGCAGGAAAAAAGCTATTCCATAAGTGAGAAATTATCAACCCGATACGGAGGTATAACGAGTGTATTCATATTGGGTAAGAGAGAGAAAAGTAAAGATTTGAAGTTAAGTGATAAATTCCAATCATTCTTTCTTAATTTCCTTCTTAAAATCTCTTAAATTATTTTTTATATATTTGTTAAACCGTTTTATCCCGAATCAGCATTTTTTCTTATCAATTCTTGACGCTGTAACTTGTAACGGGGTTTTGGCTGGTGGTGTGCGCAATGGCCACGGCGACTACACGATGCGGCAGGAGGTGCGGGCGGACGTTAGTCACTTGTGCAATCGCACATCCGTACAATGCCGGGCCCCGTTATCAAAGCCGCGAGGCGCATGGATCAGGAGCGTACCTCCTTTCTTAGTAACCAGCTTTCTGACGCTCTTGATCATGGGAAGGATATTTGGAGTGAAATGCGTAATCTTGGCCTCTTGCCTAAGAGCAAGGAGGAGCTACATGGTTT